>KZ819745.1:24267-66265 GCA_003144235.1 Violaceomyces palustris | reverse complement strand
CCCCCCCCCTCATTCGTTTCAATTATCATGTAAGATAACCCCAAGGACATCGAGACAACGTGGGAGCGAAGCATCCTGCTGTTAGCACGAGTGCCATCGTCCGAAGTTTACAAATTGCAACGTACGCCCATGGCCTGCTACGTATGCCTGGTAGGTCGAACCCCATCGAAATGGAATCAAGTGGTAGCGACCGAGTGCTCTCTCTCTCTTCTCCATCTCTCTCTCTCTCTCTCCTCCAAAAATCTGCACAGACATTGCGCGAACGGGTAGGTGTGTGACTGACTTTTCGAGTTTCCTTGCAGCAACGTATGTACAAACAACCGGAGTGGAGTGGTCGGGGAGGAGGGGGGAAGTGAAAGGAAGACAGTTGAAAAGGTTCCTCAGAGAGGGCAGCGGGGCGAATGGAATGGGGTGGGACCAAAACGTTCGGAGACAAAACCAAACCATGGCCGGTAAGTGTGGCGTCCTACATTTCAATCGAGGGCCCCGAAAGGTCGAGACCGCGAGCCGATGCGCAACATTCAGCGTGGACGCGGCCCTGAAACATTTGCTAACCGGCCACACTAGAAAGAAAAAAAATGGGAAAAGTACAGGTGCAAAGGAATAGGAGGATGGTGAGCCCAGTTTGGAGCGGATGGGTTTGACTGACTCAGAGTTTTACGACATTCCTCCTCACTCGGACAAGGCGATAGCAGAGTCCGAGTTGTAGGCCGAGTCTGGGGCAAGGGTGCACTTTGGAACACCCTTGGCGTTCTTGTAGAAGGCGACCTGGTCGTTCTCCTCGATGAACTTGCAGTTCCTGACCGTCTTCCAGAGGGAAACGAAAACGTTCTCGGTGGACTTCTTGTAGTGCTCTCCTAGTCTGGCCTTCAAGGCCTCGGTCGCCTCCCAGGCATTGTAGTGGGGGATCTTGGAGGAGATGTGGTGAGCGACGTGGGTCTCGGCGATGCCATGGAAGAGGTATGGACCGACTGGGCCCAGCCAGTTGCGGTCGATGGTGCAGAGAGCGCCACGAGGGAAGGTCCAAGTCTCGGCCTTGTAGTGGGGCAGGAGTGGATCGGTGTGCTGGAGGTAGGTGATCATGACGAGCCAGTGGTTGACCCAGAAGTAGGGGATGACGTAGTATCTGAAGACATCAGTGAATCCACCCGAAGACAAGGTTCCCCAGGCGAAGAGGGCCGACAAGGTGGCGGCGATACCGATGTCGGACCAGATGATCTGGCTGCGGTGGCGCTTGTCAAAGATGATGGCGTCTGGCCTGAAGTGGTTGGTTCCTTTAGGGTAGTGAAGCTGGCCGGAGGCATTCTGGATCAGGTAGAGCGGCCAGCCGAAGAGCTGTTGGACGATCAAGAAGAAGAAGTTGTAGAGAGGAGCGTCCTCGAGGACTTCATGGAGCCACTCGCCAAAAGTCTCCTCGGTCTGCTGGGCTCCAGCCTCTCCTTGGACCTCGTCCTCGTCGCTCGAGGAAGAGTCAGACTTGTCGGCTGGCTTCAGAGGCAGAAGACCCTTCTGGGCCCTGGTCCTTGGGACAAAGACTTCGTCACGGGTGAGGTGGCCGGTAGCAGCGTGGTGACGGGCGTGCGAGATCCTCCACGAGTGGTAAGGAACGAGGAGGGCAGAGTGGAGGACCCAGCCGACAGCGTTGTTGAGCGTCTTGCTGGTGGAGAAGGCCTGGTGACCGCACTCGTGAGCGATGACCCAGATGCCGGTTCCAACCATTCCTTGGAGGATGGTGTAGAGACCCCAGAGCGAGTAGCGAGCAACAGCCTGCTGAGCTCCTACTGGCACGTAGGCACTGAGCGCATTTTCATCCACGGCGAAGGCTGAAGCGAGAGTGGGGTCAATGTAGGAAGCGGCGTAGGCCAAGCCAGCCACCATGGCAAAATCGGCAAAGACGTAAGTGAAAGACTTGAAAGCCGACCTCTCGAAGCAGTGAGCGGGAATGGCAGAGAGGAGATCCTTGACGGTAAGGTCGGGGACGTTGAATTTGACGAGACCATCCTCCTTGTACGACTCGGCCTGACGGTGAGAGTAACGAACAGGCTTGGAGTCCTTAGCAGCCCCGGAAGGGTTTGGGGATTTGGCAGAGTGACGCTGACTGGCAGTCGACACGTTTGGGGCGGTAGCGGTTGACATGGTGACCTTGGTCAATCTTCCTTATGTATTTCTTCTTCTCTTTCCTACTACTCTCTTTTCCTCGACTTTCTTCGTCGTTCTTGCTTCGTACTCTTCCTGGAGTCGAGAGCTGGTTCTCAAAAAAATCTATTGGACGACTGAGGGAAGGTGAGTCTAAATTTGTTTGCAAACGACTTGAACGTACTCCCGTCTGTCAAGATGGGTATGGGTAGTTGTGCGCGATGTATGCGTTGACCGTGTGAGTCGAAAGGAGCGGAGAGCGAGGGGGGGTAAGGTGAGATGAGGGAGCGAGGGGGGGAGGAAGCTAGGCTTGGGGAGGGGAGGGGAAGGGAGAGGAGGCAGGGTAAGAGAGGCGTTCGTTGGCAAGCCGCCTCCTTTAAAAAAAGAAAGAAAGAAACAGCGAGAGGGATCAAAGGAAAGGGGAAGAAAAGAGAGAGAGAAAAAAAAAAGGTTGAGTTAGTCACAGTGAGTGTGAGTGTGTTTGAGCGTGCTTGGTGAGTGGGGGGCTCTTGCACACGCAAATCCGTGCGCGCGCTCTTCGATTACAACTTTTTTCTTCTTTTCCCTTTCTTTTTTCCCCCTCCCCCTCTTTGAACCGAAGAATCACTTTGACTCGGACTTGAATCACACCACCCCCGTTTCCTTGGGGCCCTTCCCCCTTGCTCTCTCCCACCCACAAGGCAAACTCACCCACTCACAAGTTCACCACTCTTACTCACTCCCCTGTGAATGTGGTTCTTTCTCCTGCCTCCTCCTCCTTTTGTGGCAAACCTTTATCAGTTAACGCGCTCCAAGTTCATTGGTGAATCACTCACTCTCGCATTCCACTCGCTTTTCACTCCGCCTGCCTCTTACACAATCGAATCACATAATAATGTATAATCACACCCACCAAGTCCTTGTGCACACCCCATGGTTTTCATGGTTTTTCCCAATGCCCAAACCCAAATCGAGTACACCGAGTAAGACCCCTCCCTTCGAATCGAATCTTAATCTCATCAAGGTTCTTCAAATCCTTCACCTCTTGGAAGAGCAACGCCCTTACCACCAGAGTTTCCCCCTCTCCCTCTGGCGCGCTATGGCCACAAACCTTGCAGGAGAGAGTCGCAGTTCAAGAGAATGGTGTGGATGTAGGCTGGCTTAACGATCCGACCTCATTCTCAACCCTCCCCTCCCTCCTTGGAGCGCTAACCCAATCGTGACTGTGGAGGATCAGCAGGTTGAATCAGGCGAGGCATTCGGAATCAGGTTCGATTGGACAATGGAGGTGAGTTCTCGCTAGGTCCAACGCGGTGAGGCAGTGGAACAAACCGGGAAAGTTGTCCAAAGTTTGGTGAGCGAGTCTGAAAAGTGAGCAAAGGGAGAGAGTGCGTGATGGTCTGCCCAAGTAACAAAAATAAGAATAATGATCATGATAATGTATGGAAGTGTCGCTTCTGAGGACCCTCTCCTTTCCCCCTTCCCTCATCGGAAACTTCCCCTCACCCCATCCGCCCATAGATCAGGTCCTGAGGGAGGAGAGGGGTTGCCTCCAACTCAAAGAGTCAGAGCGTGAGTGGCTTGGAAAGGTCTACACTTCCCTCATTCGGCGATTCGCAGCAAGCCAGCATGACGAGACTCTGACTAAGTCGGCAATGGAGGTCGGTCTCTGAGCTGGAAAACGGTGACCGAGCTTGGCCGTGTTGCAAAGAAATAAAAAATATCCACTTCGAAGCAAGCGTTTTGGCGGGGAGGAGGGGAGGATATAAATGGATGGAGGGAGCCACCCAAAGCTTACCGACAGGTATGACTCCCACTTGTGACTGTGACTGTAAGGGACCCGACTGTTAGGCTTTCTTGACAAAGTTTCGATGCCTCTACACTAATGACTAGATATCCCACTAATGGTAGATTGGTGATCGCGTTTTACCTTGCTTGAATCCAGAGCAAGGCAGAGTTTCACGAGGCAAAAAAAATGAGGGCTCCCTTTCCTTCAATCCTTCTTAGCCTTCCCGCCAAGTCCTTCCACTCCATGCCTTGTCATTGGCTCATGTTCCGAATTTCCCCCCCTTCCCCCCTCCCATCCGGTTGTTGAAGTTTCTCTCTTTTCCCCAACAGGATCCAAACGCTCTAAATTCCCCTGCTCCTTAAAGTATTCGAGCGTACATGAGTTGAGCTTCTTTGAAAACCAAAATCTCCTTGCAACGCCCAAGCTCCAAGGGGAGAGGGGGGGGGGGTCGGTCGCATGAGATTACAAATCACACCGGATCGCCTGGTCTGTGAAACGATTCGTATCCTTTCTCCTTCCTTGTGAGAAGGACAAAATCCTGAACACGTTCTTCCTCCTGAACGCGAATTTCCGGCAGCAAGCGAGTCTTGACTTCGCACTGCCAACACTGCCAACAGCTTGAAGGCTTTTTGGCTGTCTTGGCCATTGGAGGGAAACGGGGTACAGTAGCTGTCACGATTGCGCATGCGAACCCTTCGCTAGACCTTGGCGAAAGGCGTTTTTCGCCCTCCAGCCTGGCTTGACTCCTCGCAGAGACCTCAACCAGAGATCGACGGGAGTTTAGGATGAGGAACAGAGGGCAGTAACATAGAAGAGAAAGAGGCATAACGGTGGGAAGCAAATTTCTCGTCACAGTCATGAGTGTCAGTGTGAGCACTGGGGAGCTTCTTTTTCTCTTCGTCAACCCAAGCTCAAGCCGAGTCACCTCACGTGATCTATGTGATGGAACTTGGTGGACTTCTGCTGTAATCATGACCAAGTCAACTCCAAGTCCGTAGCGAAGATCAGAGCATGATCATCGGGAAGGAGGGCTCCATCGGGAAGTGATCGAGACATGACGATGATCTGAATTTCGAATGGCAAAAATTCTTCCAAGGAACGGTCGCCATGATGCCACCTCGCGATCGTGGGTCCTGTTTATCTGCTCAAGATGAAAGCGCGCGGAAGGCCGCCCGTTCCAAGCATCGCTCTAGGGAAGGGAGGATGAGATACACCTGCAGCAGAGGCAAACAGGCAATACAGAGGACATGAAAAAAAAAACGAAAGGTAGAGTAAAAGCAAAGTGAGGAAAAACAGAAAGGCCCTTTTTGTTGCAAATGTGTGGTAGGGAAACAAAAGAAAGAGAGAAACAGAAAGAAAAAAAAATGAAGTGAAAAGAAAAAGAAAACCAAGCCTCAAGCCACGCGATCCAAATCTTCTTGCAACGAGACTCGCCTGGCTATCAAGAACAATTTTTTCTGGCCTCACAGCTGGATATCAGTGGTTCTTCGACGGCCGCACTCGCTATCTCGAGCGGGAAAATCGAAGGAGAAAGCGAAGCTTCGTCGATCAAAGTCACTCGATGTCGAAGATTCGTGAGAGGTAAAGAAAAGGAAAAGAAAACCTAGGGCGCTGTTTGAGCTTGAGGAACAAGGGGGAGGGGGGAAAGAGAAAGAGACCGGGGATGAGATGAAATGTCGGGCCTGTGGATCCAAAGTCACCTTTGGCAAGTGTGCGTAATACGCTTTGATATCACTGTAGACCAGATCCGTTCTTACGATCTCGAGAGTCGAAAGGTTATATTTACGAGAGGCGAGAAAAGAAAATCCCAAGGGAAGGAAATCGAAATGGAGCGAGTTTGAAAAAGGCAAAACAAAGTTGACGGGCAGAGAATGGAAAGGGGCGAGCGAAGAAAAGGAAAAAAAGGAAGGTTCATCTCCACCAATCCCACATTCCATTCCGAACCCATCACCTTTCGTATCCTTCACCCTTCACCCTTCACCCTTCACCCTTCGCCCTTCACCCATCACCCGAACCATCATTCTCACCCTTCATATCACCTTCGGTGTTCCTCATAAAACGTCTTTCCGACTTTCCGAACTTCTTGATCCATCGAACACTCGTTCTTCTCGATCCAACTATATAAAAAGAAGGCTAGGGACGACGAATTCAACCGAAGAAAGAGATCGAAGAAAGATTTAGTTTTTCTTTCTTAGGGCAAACCAGGAAAAGAAAAGGGAAACAGAGCGACACTCCCCTTTAAGAGTCTATCTCCAGCTGCATTGTTGAAGACCCATAGCCTTTTCTCAACCCTCCTTTTTTGGTGAGGGGGAAAAGGGGGCAACTACATCGGCCAATCCATCAATTGCCCATAATTCCTCGTCAAGTGCTCGACCTTCGCCTCAAGGCCGCGGCCAAATCTTTCCTCACAGGAAACTCTAGGTGCGTAGGAATTCGCTTGCATTCCCTTGTCCAGGAGCGGAGGTTGGATGGTAGCGCAGTTTGGTGAATGCTTCCGCATTTCCGCTAGCGATTTGTCTCAGCCCAGCTTGGGTGACCGGCGGTTGGAATCTTTTGTGTCACATCAGTGTGGAAAACACTCAAGTCATGTCTCCAGCGGGAGCAGCTTTTATCGAGGCTCCGGTGCGGCAGCTTGGGGTAAATGATCGAGTATGAGTGATCCGATGATGGACCCTAGGGAGGGGGGCTTTGGGATACGACATTGGATTGATGTGGGATCAAAAGAGAGGAAGCAATGACACACTCAAATGATCTATCGACGCTCTGTAGGCCCGCTGCTCACACACACCCGTTCTCCTTGGTACCTCCCCCCCTCCCCTTCTTCCACTGCTTTTGTTCGGCGAGTAGACCACCCTAACATCGCTTCAACAAGCGCATAGGACACATTCTTCGAAACCCTTCTCAAAAAGGCCGCCTGGCTTGACAGCTGGCGACCCAAAACTTGTTCCGACTCGTTTTCAAGGCACCGCTCCTTTTCGATCTTTCTTCTTTTCATCTACCCCCTTGTTTTCTTTCTTGCCTATTACATATTCTGCCGCCTCGATCGGTCCTCAGCATCTGCTCTTCGTCTCGGAACGGCTTGCAACAGTATTGCTCTTCAAGGGCAGGGATAAAGAGGTACTCGGATCCTTTAATTCAAGCTTTCAATCTACGGATCCTTTCCTCACGGTTAACCTGGATCGACCCATTCCTACATTTGGGGACTCTTTAGAAGGTGAGTAGAATCCGACGTAAATTACATTCACTTCTCATACCTTGACTCTTGGTGCTAGTGTTGTGGGCGATGTTCGGAGGTCTCAGGTTGGATGTCTTTATTTGACGAGCCAACGGCTCGCCGGCCAGTAGTGGCAAGTCGAAAACTTCCCTCTGTCCCCTGGGTTGCGGGTTTTTTTAATTCTTTATTCGACGCGTTCCATTTGCCATTTCGACCGTCCTTAATCGATCTTCGAAATGGGGCGAGCCGCGAATCTTCCAAGCGCCGATCAGTTTATGGTCCCTGTCATCTAAGTGCCCGCCTGATGGCTCTGACACCCGGAGGTATCCAAGGTGCTCCGGCAAACACCCGCATTCATAAGGGGGATGGGGTTGGGGTTGGCCGAAGTCTTCCAAGGGTAGAGGGTTGATGGCCACCAATGAACAAGAGCTCGTCATCGAGACATTCATCGAACGAGCGCTTGTGTAATTCATCCAATCTTCGGCACAGCCCGACCCCTGGAATCAAATCAGCATCGCAAAGCAGGGAGGCTCCAACTTCCTTCTTTCTCGTGTTGTCGTTCTCGCTCTTTGCGTCGGTGGTACAGTCGTTCTTTTTCTGTTACCACGATCCGGTCGGGAAAGAACACCCTGAGCCCTCCCAGACCTGGCTGGCTTGAACCTTGTTCATCCAAACGAGTGTCAGGTGTCCCAACTCCTATGTTTCCTCTTTCCCTCCTGATTCTGATTCTGACACCTCTTTCTTCTTTCTTCTTTCCTCCCTCAACCCAAACTTCCTTTTCTTCTCTACCCCGCTCCTAATCTTGACCCTTGCTCCCTCACCCCCCGCGGTTATTCGCGTCCACCCTTGGCCCTCGTGCCTCAACGCAAATTATCTTATTCTCGATGATCCTCTCACTGCTCCTTCCGATCGTCCCTCTAAACTCCGTCATGCATCCGAGCAGTCAACAAGGTGTATCAGCCCTTCACAGTGACTGCTTCCTCTACTCAACCTCATTGTAAGTGACCCTTTCCGCAAAAAAAGCGATTCATATATAGGAGCAGCAGGACCTCGGCACCAGCTTCGACACCCACCACAGTTTCTCCTCTAGCCTGCCATCATCTGACCTCAATTCAACCTCTTGACCAACACCTTTGCTCCGCACAAACGCAACCCCAACGCCGAAACGCATCCGCCACCCTTTACCAACCGTCATGCTGCCGTGCGTCCTCTCCCCGATACCTTCCTCCTCCAAATTTGATTCTGGACCTTGCCTCTTGGGATTCGGCGCAGAAGAGAAGCAACGGCAGCAGTTCAACCTCGCCCCGCCTTTTTCGTCAATGAATTTCCCTTTTACTGCCCCTCCATCTCCGGAGCAAATCCGTGCCGACACTCCACCACTCGACGAGTACGACTCCATCAAGCCTTTCGATGGTCACAAACCAATCTTCAACGGTTCGTTTGACCACCAGCTCAAGACAGTCCTTGCCGGTATCGACGTGGATGAGTGCGAAGCCAATGGCGAAAATGCCTTCTTCGTAGCCAACTTAGCTGAGATCTACCACCAGCACTTGAGATGGCTTCGCAACCTGCCACGCGTCGTCCCATTTTATGCAGTCAAATGCAATCCTGATCCTTATGTGCTGCGACTCCTCGCAGCCATGGGCACCGGTTTCGACTGCGCTTCCAACGGCGAGATCCAAGCCGTTCTCAACCTCGGAGTCTCGCCATCGAGGATCATCTACGCAAACCCCTGCAAGGCCTCAAGCTTTGTCCGTCATGCCGCTGCCAACAATGTCGGCCTCACGACCTTCGACAACATTGATGAACTCTACAAGATGAAAAAGTTCCACCCAACATGTAAGCTCGTCGTAAGGATTTTGACCGACGACTCCAAGTCTGCCTGTCAGCTTGGTCTCAAGTTTGGCGCCCCCCTCGAGGTGGTGCCGCGTCTTCTGGAGAAGGCCAGGGAGCTCGAACTTGATGTCGTTGGAGTCAGCTTCCACGTGGGTTCCGGGTGCTACGACCCGGGTGCGTTCAGCGACGCCGTCAATCGTGCCCGAAGGGCCTTCCAGATGGGCAAAGATGCCGGGTACACCTTTGACCTGCTCGACGTTGGGGGAGGGTTCGGCCACGACAACTTTGAAACTGTCGCCAATGTTCTGGGACCAGCAATCGACGAGTTCTTCCCCGATGCCGACTTTGCTCCAGGCGGCAGAGAGGTGCAGGGAAAGCCAAACGGTTTAAGGATCATTGCAGAGCCTGGCCGCTACTACGTCCACTCTGCCTTCGTCCTCGCCTCCAACATCATTGCCAGACGAGACGGTGCGAAGGACAGCGTCGAGGAAAAGGGGGACAATATCGAATCTCCTCCTGACGCATCCGTCCCTGCCAAACCAGAGGTCATGCTCTACCAGAACGACGGTCTGTACTCTTCATTCAACTGCGTCATCTTTGACCACGTCACCGTTCACCCAAAGGTCCTAACCATCAATCACAAGTACGCCTACAAGCCCGAGCTGGCGTCTCCAGGGATCAAAACTTGCTCGGAAGATGAGGACAGCCAGTTGCAACCTTGCAGCATCTGGGGGCCCACCTGCGACTCGATCGACTGTGTCAGGGACCTCGTCTACATGCCAAAGGGTCTCAAGGTCGGAGACTGGCTCGTCTACGAAGGTATGGGCGCGTACACCATCTGCGCAGCATCCCAATTCAACGGACTCCGCAGATCCGAAGTAAGGTACACTGTAGGAGACGGCGACGATGCCTTCATCGTCCGGCAGCTCATGATGAAGACGCTCTGAGAAAAGGAGGAATCCGCGCAGACGCACGTACACGAGTGTGCCCATGAGCAGCCGAGCACAGAGTGAAAGATGTGCGAATCCGAAGAAAGGGAGAAAGGTGAAAAAAGAAAAGAGAAAGAAATGGGAAAAGCGAGAAATCCCACGGATCCAAGATCGTCAATCGCACGACCCGTTGGAGGAGAGGATCCCCTTCACTTTGTAAATTAACAAAATCTATCCGACGTCCCACAGGCAAATCATCCCCTCCCCCACCCCCTTCTTGCCTCATTCCTTATCATCTATGCAATTTCAGGGTCCAAAAGACACCTACATCTCTAGAGGCATTTTTCATCTGCAGGGCTCTGTATCCGAGGTCGTTTCCTTTTTTCCTTTTTTTTTTTTTTTTTTTGTGGAGCAGAGAAGCGCCAAGCTCGAACTTGGCCATGCAACACGAACGACGAAAAAACCCGACACCTTCCCATCCTTAAGAAGGTTTTCCTTCCATGGCGTGGGAGCCTGTCACGTCGTGCATTCCCAGGAATCCTTCGGGCTCTGTATTTAAGGGTTACATGTAATCCAAAACAGAAAGAAAAAGAAAAGGTAGAGAGAGAGAGAGAGAGAGGAAAGAAATTAGAAAAGGAAAAAAATGGAGGGAACAAGAGAGTTGAGAGACATGGAAGGAGGCCTGCAAGGAATGTACAGACATCTTCTGCAAGAGATAGTCAGCCGAACAGGATTTCAAGATGATGAGCCGTGGACCCGTCTCTTTCTCGAATAGGTTTCCCATAATATTTTTTTTTCTTTCACTTCCCGTCACCTGGGCCTTCCGTCACGATCCTGCTGTGGGCCAGTGGGGTTCGATTCACGCTGAGCTATATCCAACAGACCCAAGCGATACAAAGCTAGTCAAGTTGACTGCACGCTAGCAAGATTTTGGTTCTCTGCCATTAGCGATGATCTACCGTAAACCGCACCTGGTCCTCCGAAATGACTGGAATCACCTTCTTGTCGAACATGGGTCGTTGAAGAAAAAATCCTGCCTTGGTCTTTGTTCGGCGGCTGCTGGCCAGTAGCCTGCTGGTGAGCAGGTGCGATACCAGCGGTTGGGGTGCTTCCAGAGAATTCCCAAAACGAAGAAGAGAAATCAACGCTTCCTCCATCCATGGAGGATGTCCTTCCATGCTCGGTTCCACCAGCACTCTCTCCCGTCTGACCAGCCGGTGTGGCGACACTGTCGCTACTGTTGGAGAAGTAGGTGTGGGAAAAGAAGTTGAACCCGGTCAAGGATTCGTTTGCCTCCTGCCCAGGGGAGGAGAAGAGGTTCCCAGAGCCATCGACTCCCAGCTCGTTCTCGTTGAAACTTTTCAGAAGGCCGGAGCGGAGACCAGCCTGCTCATGAGCTGCGCTTGGGACGTTCGTCATCTGTAACGAGTTGCGGTTGTTGCTCGTCGAGTTGCCCACGCTGAACGGATACTCTGATCCTGAAGATGTCACAACGTACTGAGGTGAAAGCGAAGCGGCCTGCCTTGCTCTGCCCAATCCTTGCTCGCCATCCACAGAGGAGGCGTCGAAGTCCACGATTCCGTAGGGTTTTTCGTGATTGTCGACGGTTTTTCGGCGTTTCAGCGCAGGTTCGGCTTCAGCTGACTTGTTTGCGTACGCGTTGATGTTGGACAAAATTTGTAGAGGACGTGATTTGCCTGATTGGGACCTTGAGGGATCGGATCCAGGTGAAAACAAGGGAATTTGCATCTGGGGCACCACTGTCGGCTGAGGCGTTTTCGCAGGACGATTTGGATGTCCTAGTCTCTCTCGCATCATCCGTAGCATCCTCGAGAGGGCCTTGCGGAGATATCTTGCTCCTGGGAAGCTCCTTTCCAGCAGCTTTAGAGCGGTGGCTGCTTCGTCTGCCTCGCCAAGAAGGTGAAAGGGGTTGCAGTTGTTCCGCTTCAGTGCGTTCATTGCAAGGAAGCCGCCCGCTTCCAGGAGCTGCTGTCCGTATTCCACCAAGTAAGCGCTGGCCGGCAGATTCTTCGCAATGTATGGGGCCATACGGATCACTGCCAAGGCAGTCCTGGTACACTTAGCGAGATTAAGGGACTCCTCACTTTGATCGTAAGACGTTCCGGCAACAATCTCCTTGTCGTGGAGTAGGGATGTGTGCAGGAGCTTCAACGAGGATTGGTAGCAGCAGAACGCAATGCAGCTCTGAATAGCGAGAGGGCCACCCAGATCTTGACTCGTGTCTTTCATATGCTCTGGTAGGGCTTCAAACCACGATGTCAGCATTGCTTCATGAGCCCTGGCTTGGATCTTGAGGTTTTCTTCTTCCTCAACGTCTCCCTGGTGGCGAGCCTGCTGCAGCCTGGTTACTGTCCTGGCTATTCTTCCCGAGGTCCTGCTCAGTGCGACAAGCGCTATGAACCCTGGCATCAAAGGAAACGGCGGCTGAGGCTCCTTCGTTGGAAGTTGGGCATCGATGTTGTCATCCTCGACACCGCATGGCCTTCCAAGGGATACACTTAGTAATTTGTCAAGCATGTAGATGCACCACCAGGTCCTTTTTCGCACCTCACTGACCTCAAAGCTGAGGCTCTGATGAGATAGGTTTCGGTGGATTCCTATATCTTGTGCCAATCTCATAGCCTGGCCAGTCGTGACCCAAGCTCGAGCTGAACAGTTGCTGGCAGCCATGTAGTAGGCGAGAAGCCCATGGAGCTGAACCACGTCAAGACGAGCCTCGTTCAATTGGTAGAGCGCCAAAAACTGAGACTTGGAGTAGTATTGGGCACCGGCCAAAGTCCAGAGAGGCCCATCAGCGGGGCGCTCATTATCATTGTCTTGCTGTTGATTCGCATCGCCACCTCTAGTCGCTGCCTCATTGTAACCAAACTCACGTGCCTCAACAGGTTGAGGGCAGACCCGGGGATCGCGTACAACTCGAGCAGCGCAAGCAAAGACGGCGAACAGTGTGGCGAGAAACATGATGTCTGCGCCAACCAGGCCCTGCGGATCGGACGTGTACTGACTGTAGGTGTCCATGAAGGTCATCTCGTCCAGGACGGGAAAGATGGGATGTATGCGGTCGAAGAAAACCCTGATCAAGGTGTCCCGAAGGTCCATGTCAGGAAAGCAGACCTGCTCGATGCGGGGGAGGTGGCTGGTGATGCTGGCGCGGAAGGAAGGTATCAGAAGCCAAGGCATTTCCTGATTAGCAGGAGCGGCTGTGGCTCGTTCGATCCCACGGCCAGCCGCGTTGCCCAATGCCTCAGCCGTTTCCATCATCAAGGTCATGGTAGACGATGGCCCTACGTAACGCAGGTTCCGGCTGCAGATTTCCAAGTTTGTATGAAGATTTAAGTAAGTCCATGCTTCCTTTTCTACAAGACTTTTTAGAGAAGTGCATGCGATATACTTTCAGAATTGTCTGCTCACCTTTCATCGACCTTGAGCCTGCCAGCACACTGACTCGGGAAGGTGGTAACGAGACTGAAAGCACTTGACCCAGATAGCCTATCCTGGTCCATTTCTTCCTTGAACCGCCTTTCAGGTGAGTATGCATGAGGAAGATTTGTCCTCTCGCACCCAGATGGTGATCCTTGCTCTGACCTTCGCTCCTGGTATGCGTTGGTAGCTGCAGCTGCCATGGGGCCAAAAACAGGATGGGTAAGGGTAAGAGTGAGATGGAAGGTTACGCAGATCGGATGGAACAAGCTTTTTGACTACAACTGACAATGATTTGACTCAGATCTCGGGCTGAAACGTCCTTCTTGTATGGTCTTCTCCATTTTCGCAAGCCGCTGCTCAAGCATCTCAACGTATCTGCTCTCGTCCAGTCCGTGAGGAAAGGGAAAAAAAAATCATAAAATTGATAGCGTGAGTGGGTAAAATCACTTTTGTGAGTCGTTTGGCCATAGGTGACTCACCTTCGACTGTACGCGCTCCTGTCTTTCGTGTCGACATAGTGGCAATTTTCTCCAAAGGCGGTGCAATGGGCACAGGGTCTCTCGCCATTACACTTGACCTTTTTGCGCCTACAAACTTCGCAAGCCCTGTAAACCCTCTTTCGCGTCATTCCCTGCCCCGGAAGCCTAGAGGATTGGTTGCTTGCGTCCATTCCCTGCTGCGCTTTGGATGATTGGACAGACCCTTCCACGACGTTGTCGACGTTGTCGACAGCCTTCGTTGTCAGTTGTTCCTGCTTCTCGCAGTCCTCTGGGTTGAGATTTTCTTCTTCTGCCTGAGGTGTCTGAGCGTCTGAGTCTCCAGATTGATCATCCCTTGACGACCTTGCATCGAAGTTGGGAGAGAAAGCAAGCTCGAGCCTTTGCCCTACTTCTTCCGAAGGGCAAGAGTTTATGCACATGCGGGGCCAAAAATGAAGCAAGAGGGGTAGGAAAAGTGTGTCTTCTTTTAAATCTTCAAGGTGGTGGTGGTGACTGGTCCACTTTCAGGGATTTTGCTCAATCACAGGGATCGGTACTCTTTACCAGCTTGAATAGCAAGGCTAGTTTGATGATGAGGCGACTTTGTCTTCTTGCGTAAACGGACGTCGAGCAATGCAAGAAGACGGTGTAAATTCCTTTGATGGCCCTTCTCAGCCAGAGGGTTACGATTAAGCGCCAAGAGAAAAAAGCTTCCGACTCAATCACTATTGAGAGTTTGAATGTGAATGGAAAGAGAGGCTGAGAAGTTAAAACCCAATCTTGATCTCAAATAAGGAAGGACGTCCCTTTTTGCCCCTCTTTTCTCTTCCTTGCTTGCCTGGAGACAGTCGATTGTGGCTCAATCGATTATACAACCTATACTCTCGTGCGAAATGGCGAGGCAGTTGCAAGGGGCTGAAGATAATTTCGGCAACACGTTGCCCTGAACCTTTTTCCTTTTGCCTTCCGATGATGACAGAGGTCAGAACAAGCCACCGTGAGTTTGAGGCGTGTGATGAGGGTGCAGGGTTGATTCCTTCGTACAAGTCAGAGTCGAATCACGACTGTCAAATGACGATCAGGTTCCAGTGCGGCCTCACAAGCTTGTTTTAGACCGAATTCGACCCGAGGAGAACCGAGCTTGTCGAAGGGGGGGGGGATGACGTTCTTTGCTAACCTGACCTTGGCTGAAGATGAATTCTGGATTTCGGCGGCTGGGCCAACCTCGCTCGCTTGGAAGCACCACAACTGGTGGCGCTCGAGGAGAGAAGTTAAAAACGAGAGACGAGCTAGGAGCTTAAGTATTCCTTTGATGGAGCCTTGACTCTTGAACGAAGTTGAACGGGTAAAGGAATAGATCCAACAAATCCCGGGTGATTGTGGTTAAAATCTGAGTTCGAAGGGAGCCTATGTTCAATGAACTTGTCTCAAAAGTCAAGTCAATTCCGATTTTTTAGAGCTGCGCCGTTTCTATGATTACGGTTCCGAGCGCAGGGGAGATGAGACTGGGGATGGATCAAATTAGCAAAGCAGCCTGAGAGAGAGGTGGACTGGTTGACAAGAATGGAATCTGGCAAGAGGAAGTCAAATGCTGTTGCACGGAAGGCTGGAGATTCAGGAATCGCGCTGTGGTCTGGTGATTGTGGTGTAGGGACGAGGCGGCTGGAACGTTTGCAAAGTAGGTTGAAAAATACAGGGGAAATCGCCAGCTCTTGGTTTGCTTCCTTCGATGCTGGATGGAGGATATCGACGATTTAGTTGGTAGCCAGAGAAGAGCTGGTAGGAAATGGAGCAGAGCTAGTGGTCAAGTTACAGAGCGAAAGTTGGGTTAGGTTTGATCAAAGTGGGTAGAGCTCGATCGCTCAGTATAAATATATTTCCTCTAGACCTAACTCTTCGTCCCTTGTGATGGGATGGAAATGGGTGATATTTCTTGGTTTTCCAGAGGCCCAGACCCATACACACGACAACTGATCACTCTGATAGAGAGCTCGCGGGGTAATTCATCCATTATCAATTTCTTTTTACAACTCTTGACTTCAACCTCCAGAAGTGAAAAAGGGGTTGCGATCCCATACCCAGCTTGGTGTCTCTCGACATAGTCAAGAGAAGGTGGGCAGAATTCAGGGGCGTCACGTCCAAGGAGGGGAAACTCTTATCTCTGGCATAAAAGCCTCATTTGAGTTGATTTGCACCGACTCCTGGGAGGAGTATGGAATATGCGATTTGTGTCCCTGTCCGAGAGAAAGAGAGAAGGAGAGGGAGGAGAAGGCAGAGGAAAAGAAAAAGACAAGTGGGGTTCCAGATGGGTAAATCTTCTTGAGAAGGACCTTGATCTCATTCATCTTAATTGTGCGAACATTGCCCGAAGATTTCATACGATCTCCGGATACATCTCTTACCAGGTGTGTGGTGGGATAGCCCCTTCCCCTTCCCCTTTCCCTTTCCCTTTTTCTTCCTCCCCCGAAGTGGAAGCCGTTGGGAATGTTCGATAGTTTTTTTTTTGGAGGAGTGAGGGTTGGGACCGAAAGTGGGGGGAGAAAGAGCGCATGGTCGAAGTCACAGACAGTCAATTCAGCAGGTCGTCCTACCGTTCATCACGGTTCTTAATCGATTCCTGATTTGGATTCTTGGCTTGTTAATTGCCCGGGTGAATGTCTCGTCAAGCCCTCTCCATGATAGATGGAGCGAGCGAAGCAGGAGGTGTGGGAGTCAAACTGCTGATAAAAGATAACAACAGCAATGGAGTTTGGATTCATGATTTCTTTAGACAAGAAAGTTGCACAGCGCAAAGATCTCTCGATAGCCAATAATAATGCCGAAAGATAACAGTTCACGCATCGCTAATTGACATCCACCTCCATGAATCCCAGGACTTCACCCCTCCACCTACCTCCACCAAACCTTCCAGCACTCGACTCGAAACTGCTCAGGAACCCACTTTGTGAATGTTATCATGACAGCATGTCCCTCATTCACTCTTTCGAATCGATCCAAGCCGCTGCTAATAATTCTTCCTGAGACCTCTACTTCATACTTAATCGAGCGACTCACTTCATCTTCAATCATCAAGCCCTACTGACTTGAGACCCGACTCACCACTAGGCCACCTTTTCACACTTCGGACCTGTTCAACCAATCACCCCCCGTCTTCTGAGGTTTGATTCCTTACTCCTGCCGTGGGGATACAGCAGAGTCACCACTGTGCACATTCTGTGCGATTCAACTCGACCAGAGTGAGGAGTCTACGTCTGATAATACCGCCTAGCAGAGAGTGTGACTTTGTCCACTTTATTTTTAGGGAAATAGGGGTGGGGGAACGAGGGTGGACTGAGCATCAATAAGACCGCGGCAATCCGGGGAATCACTACACCCCAGTCTTGAATCTCGAACACTAACATTTTTGCTGGTATCAGTCACCGTTGAACCGAACTCAAGGACACTAAGATCGTGAAAGTGAAGAAACAGGTGCACTAGCTAGATTCAAGGCCTTGGCTCACCTTGAGTGGACAGAATAATTCTTATTGTAATTCGTCCATGTTTCCCCATCCTTCATCACGAGCACTATCGTCACCCGCGATCATACACGAGGAAGGTGTGAAAGTATGAACAGTTGCAAGTCTCAGCTTAACCGAACTTCTCTTCATGTAGTGCTGCATCCAGTTTCGTCTATCCCTTTTCAACCATAAAAGATGTTCCGAATGATCATCGAACAAAGTGTCGTCTCCATTGTCAGTCCAGTTCACTGTCCGGCTTCAGATGGTTGTCAGACATTGCGGGATGCAGCGGTTGGAAACTCGGAAAGTGTCCTCCGACGTCTTTCAACAGGGTAAGCGACGAGATGTTTGAGCTTGCTAAAGGGTTAAAGAAGGTAAGCTGAATTCGATGAGAATCTTGAGGTCAATCGTCACCCAGCCAGGCAAAGGGCAAGAGTGAATTTGATGGCATCGGACCAGGCTTGTCTAAGTGTTACGATCAACATGGGTCAGAACGGCAAATCAGGGCTCTTGTCTGTGACGACGAAATGGATTCTCTAATCAAAGTGAAGAATGGCCAAAATCTCCTTCCGCCGACCCCGACTACAGTGTATGCAACAAATCTCGGTGAATCATAGCTCCTCTATCACAAGATCCTCATCGTCGTCCTCAGCTGGATCATCTGCTCCAACATCCTCCTCTCGGCCAACGTCCTCGCCCTCCTCGAGATCCTTGATGGAGCTTTCAGATTCATCTCTTTGGAGAATGTTGACTAGACGTAGGACAGCCTCCGCAATCTGAAGAATGAACATGGGAAAAGTGTGGCCCGAAAAGATTGTGCATAAAGACTTTGAGCACTTTTCGCCCCTTAGTGCGCAGGCAGAGTCTCCCGGGACACAACTCACCTTATCATCAGACTCGACCAAGTGAGCCGCCCTCACAACTACATACGTTCCCCTGGCCCTCAAGCACTGCCTCCCGTACAGTCCAGTGCATAGGAGTAGAAGGGACTCGACCAACATGAGCCTTAGCGCAGGGTCCTTCTCTCTCTTCTTGTCCTCGTCAAGCATCTGACAAGCTTCTGGAAGTGCCTCCTGATCTTCAAAATCTACTTCTGCCATCTCCTTGCCATCGCAAAGAGGCAGGAGTAAGTAGGGAAGCAAGTCGACAGACGAAGGCGGTCTAGTGGTCGCTCGGAGAGCACCCGCCAACATTGGCTCTTCCCCTTCCCTGGAAGGGGGAGGGGCAATCAGGAGCTTGTGGGCCGATTTGATGAAGAGAATGTTCTTCAAGGCGCTGACTACTCCTCCTCTCCTGATCAAGTTCGGGTGCTCTGTGAATGGCATCATCCGCGCTACAGGATATTCGTGGGCCGATGGGGCCACAGACGACTCGGAATCTTCACGAGCAGCGGCTGCTTGTGCGGAGACCGAAGCAGCAGCCGAAGAAGTTGACATAGGTGTGACGAACCAATCTCTTCCCTTGGGCAGCTGCTTGTCGTCAAGTCATTGCGAAGAAATAAGTCTATTCTGTGTGCCGTTACGAATTCACTACGATTTCGTCATAGACTACTTACCACCGTCACATTGGCAAAAACACTTGCCAAGAAATTGCAGTTCGTCTTCCTTACAATTTTTGGCCTCCCTTCTGATCCCCTCTCCACCTTTTTCTCATCTGAACTTGCGCCTGCCTGAGCAGCTTCCCTCACCCTTTTCCTCATGGCTTCCAGGCTACTTCCTTGAGAATCGACAGTTGCACCCTCTTCAAAAGCGTCCATGAGCCTGGCCATGGCTGGGACGAGTTCCTCTGCTCTCTTTGCCTGCTCCTGAAGCTTTATGGCATAATCCTCGGCTGCCTTTTTCTTCTTCTCGTAATCTGGATCCGAAGCGTCGACGTCCATTCCGATCAGCGATGCCTCAGCATCTTTTGCCGTCGTGAAACTGTAAAATGGTCGAGCCTGCACTCGGAGATCCAGCAGGGTCCCGCAGATGGATTCTAGTTTGGTGAGATTGGAAAGAAGCATGCAAGCGAGATCGGCGAGGAGGGAAACTGGGTCGGCGATGTACCTGACGAGGAACTCAAGGAAATCTCTATCTCCTATCCGCTTTGCCACTGTCAAGCTATCTGAGAGGTTGATGAGGGCACTGAAGGCATCATGGGCAGTAATAGGTTGATCGTTGCAAAGCCTTTTTAGGTCCTCGATGGTATCGACGGGCTTTCCATTCCTTCCCAAGAGTGGAGAGCCATCCCTGTTCTTGTGCTTGTCGATCAGAAGGCTTCGATGCGGGCTTGTCTTGGCGCTGAACCCAACAATGTTCGTGACAGCAACCTGTCGAACCTGAGCGTTGGGATCAGAAAGGAAGGTCAGCACCTCGAGCTCAGCTGCTGATGGTGCAGTCGATGCCGGCATGATGACTTTTGGAAAGGTCTCCGAGAAGAGCAAGCAGATAAGGTAAATGCCAAGTTGCTTTGTGATGAGGGGGAAAAAAGGTAAGGCAAAGATACAGCTACCTCAACTTGTGGAAGTAGAAGCCGGACTTATGGAAGGGTTGGACGACATTGGGCACGATGAGTCCTTCTCCACTTAAGAACACAAAACTTTTTTCTTTTTCCCCTTTTCTTTTCTTCTTCTTTTTTGTCTTTGGAAGAACCCTCCTATGCTTCATCGATTACGAGTTAAAAAAAAAAAAAAAAAAAACCTTTGGTCACGTGGGCTTGCCCCAAGTAGATTTGGTGATCGGATCCCGATCCATAAGATTCTGAGCTTGGGCCAAGCTTGATCTGTGCGCGGCGTCAATACCCACCTCCCCATCGTCTCAGCCACCCAAGCTTGGCGTCCCTTTGGTCCCATCACTCTACCTTCAATCCATCATCCATCCACCAACGTTGACTTTCAGAAGTTCGGGGAGCGCATCTTACTCCCATTGACCTACTTGAAAGAAGTTGCAGCGTCGGCCATCAACCTTTCGAACCGGAGTCGGTCCTTCCGAGAGCGCAGTAGTACGCAAAAGGTGTGGGGCTAAATCACTATCACCATGATGGACCCTAACGACGAAGATACCTTCACTTCGGTGACCTGGGATAACAGGGACGACCCCAGTTCGAACTCTCAACCGACTTTCTCCTCGACCGCGACGGCATCCATCTCCACTTCAAAGAATGCATCCCTCAACAACACATCATCCTCCTCAGCCGCGGGCAGGTCTCGGTCATCTTCCATTCCTCCCCTCGTTTGGTTGGGCTATCTGATGGTCCAGGTCCTTGATCCGAGAAAAGAACTCGAGGGTCAGAAGGAGTCCTTCATATCCTATGGAATCAGAGCAGAGACCAATCTTCAGCACTTCTCAAGGACGTACATGACCACTAGGAGGAGGTTCAATGACTTCACATTTCTCAGGGAGGGGCTTAAAAGGGATTATCCTGCCTGCGTGGTTGCTCCTCTTCCTGATAAGCATAGGCTCGAGTACCTGACTGGTGATAGATTCAGTCCAGAGTTCATCGAAAAGAGGACAGCAGAGTGAGTTACTGTTCTCAGCGCTTTCAAATCGTTATCTCTGTCTCTGCCGTTGTTCGGATCCAAAAGCTCTCAATACCAAGCACGGTAATCGAATCTTTTCTCATCGGCGACAGCCTTCAGCTTTTTCTCGAGAGGATCTGCAGACATCCGACCCTACAAAGGAGCTCACTGCTTCGGTCGTTCCTTGAGTCGAGCGAATGGGTGAGTCTGCTGAGCTCTTTCATGATAAAGTAGAAATCACTAATTTACGCAAGTGGACACTGAACAAATGAAGCACATGATTCCTTGACACGAAAATCAACAGCAAGTGGACATGCACGCCCACAACTCCTCCCACAACATTTCTTCGAACGGGGCTCCTGGCTCGTCAAGCCTGATTTCCGGGTCTCAACATGAGAACACTGGGCCTCCAGGCCTGCTCGACAGTCTGTCTGACACCCTTCTGAACGCGTTCACGAAAGTGAGAAAACCAGATGAGAGGTTCCTAGAGATGAGGGAAGGGATAGAAAAGTTGGAGGAAGGCCTTGCAGGGACGGAGCGAGTGTTATCGAGGAACAGAAACAGAATATCCGGTGAGTTTAGTTTGCCATCTTTCCAGACCTGATCTGATTTTTTTTTGCAAAACCAATGGCCTTAAAGTCCAAGCCGATAAAAAATACGAAAAAAATCAAATGAAAACAAAATCCCACCATATCAATTCCGGCTGACCACTCTTCAGCTGTTCCTTTCGGTGATATCTACGCACCCAAAATGGGCACATCCCTTGAAGACCTCTCGACGGACTACGAGGACCTCGCGACCAGCTTCGAAGGGCTAGGTTACCTGGAGAGTGGCATCACCGAACCCTTAAATAGGTTTGCTGGCACCATGTTGGAATTCGCCAGGCTGCAAAGGATGACCGTGAGTCGAGTGGCAACTACATCTGAAGCGTCTGCTCCTAAGTGACTCATCGCTTATACAAGGTATGAGCTGTCATACACACTCTCCGATCTTTGACAGACGTCCCGCTCCACAGATGCCATGCTTTCTCAAATGCACGCGCTTTTATCCTACTCAAACTCGCACAAATCCGTTCTAAAACTGAGGGACTCAAAGCAGCTAGATTTCGAAGAGCTCACCGATTACCTTTCCGGCGTTGTCAGCGAGAGGGACAGGCTGGCCAGCCTCTCGAGCCCTCATGGTGCAGGCCACGGGCACGGTGGTGTTAGAGGCGCGGGTATCGGCGGTTTCATCAAGGACAAGGTTGACAGTCTCCGCGGCATCGACGAGGAGCGGACAAGAGTCGAGAGGATGCAAAGGCTTGATGGCCGCATAAAAGAGGTGTGTTATCCCGGTCAAGTAGTCCCCCATTTCTCAGTTACGAGGCGTTCCCTCACAACCTGCTTGCTCTGTGAGCTCTGACGTTTTTGTTGCAATCCTGCACCCACATACCGGTTTGAACGGATCAAACGTTTGTCCCCATGGCACCAAAATCCAATTACATGATAATGAAAATTCAGCTTCAAGATGCGGTCACTTCAGCTCACGACACGTCTCAGGCCTTCTCAAATGAGGTGATGAGGGAGCATGAGATCTTCAAGCTCGCCAAGGAGCAGGAAATGAAAGAGATCCTGTCGACTTACGTGGACGGTCAGATCGAGCTCTACACCAGAGCCATGGAATCCTTCGAGAAACTCATCCCTCAGCTTGAGCGGATCAAGGTCAATTGATTTTCTTGCACCTGCTCCATCGTTCCCTTCTGCTTCACAAGTGAGACCTCATCGTGAACCTCAAAGGAACCCTCCTTCCTCTTGACCTTTCCCATCTTCCTCACCCTCAGAGACTCTCATTTCATCCATGATCCCCCACAGCTCCTATCGTTCCTCCTTATACCTCATGTTTCATCACTGTGGGAAGGTAATGAAAGGGACAACGTACGAGCACGACGATTCCGCTACTCCCCCTCGCCTTCCCTCGCTAGTATTACCCATCACCTTATGAAACCTGTACAATATCGTGCCGTAAGAAAGCAAAAAAAAAGGAATAAAATTCAAACAGAAGTAAAGAATCAGTCTGAAAAATAGGCAAATTAAGGTTAGTAAAGAAACCATCAACGGAAGTCTCTTGATACAGAGGACTCGGAGCTGCCAGAATTTTGGTTTTTTTTTTATACAAAAGTCCCGATTTGAAAGGACGCCTTCTGTCGCTTCGCCTCGAACGATCCAACCTTGGAGGTCGTAGTCGGAACGGATGTCTTTTCTCTTCCGATCGAAACGGATACTCTCTTTTATTGGAAAGGTAGCAAACATAAAATCGCATTCTTTTTTGTTTTCTTTTTCTTTCCGGACAAGCAGAGCGGACGGCCAATTTTTGTGGAAGGATGTGTGCGTGTTTTGGAGCAGGGTTGCTTCGAAAGGTGGAGTCGGGAGAAGATTGTGGAAGAGGGAGTAGGTGGAAAGTGAGGGGAAAAAGTCTTTAGAACATCCCCGTCACGGTGGGTTGCATGTACATCCCCCCACCGTTCATTCCCCCGTAGCCAGTAGTTTGAGGCATGGGCATCCTGCACGGACAATTAAAAAGAAAGGAAAATTACGCCGATAAAGGTTTGCAAGGGAATCGTCACGTCAGCCATGCAAGCAACTCAATGAGATTCAAGCTACAAGGGACTGGCTATCACTTACCCAGTGACTCCGGCAGTGATGAGTTTCGGACCACCAAGGCCTCCTGGGCCGATGATGGGTGCATCTGCAGGTTTCGAAACCGATAAGAAAAGAGAAAAAGAAAATCAAAGGCGATTTTTTTCCGTATCAGCTCTACATGGCACACAAGGTCGGAACATTTTTTGAGATAAAAAAAAAAAAGAAAAAAAAATAGAAAAAGCTTACCTTCCTCCTCCTTCTCCTTGGCGCTTTCCTTAACCGCCCTCTCCCTGACTTCCTTTTCGAGCTGTTTCAGCTTGTTCTGAGTGTCCCTCATGTTCTGCAGCTGGTAGGGCATGGTGAAATCGTTCAATCCGTGTCTCCAGCTAAGCTCCATGACAACATCCGCCCTGAGAAGGTCGTAACAAGCGAACAAGGTAGCAGCGTAGCACTCCTTGTTACCGATATCCACGAAGTAGCCGAGAAGCTCCTCGGCGACCTCGGACGAGTTCGAGTGGGCAGCCGTCTCAATTGCATCCTTGAAAAGCTTGTCAGCTTTGCTCAAAGCAATCGACTCGGACCACCTCTCGTTCTTCTTGTAAAGGTGAGCGGCCAGCCTTCGGAACTCGAGCAGCTCGTGCTTCTCTAGCCGGGACGCCAGGCCGATGGTATCGAAGTTGTCATACCCGTCGATCGAGACCCGGAGAGTGTCGTAATCTTCTTCCTCGATCAAAAGGTCGTTGTACGCGTCATTCACGGCCTCAAGGTTGTGGTGCTGAACTGAGATGAGGTAGGATCGGATCAAAGGTACGTTGTCATTGTCCTTTTTCTTGAACATCCTGACGACCCTTCCATGATCAATCCTCTTCACTAAGACGGTCAAGAGATCGTTGAGGAGAAGCGGGTGCTGTTCGAGGTAGAAGGTGAGGGCACGGTAGTAAATTTCAACGTTCGCAACTTTAGGCAAGACGGCCTTGAACTGGTCATGATCCCATGCTTCGGCAGCGTGCTCCATGGTGGCGAGTGCGGCGTTATCCATCTCATCGTACTTGGTGTAGAGGTAGACAAGCTCGCTCCAGAGGTGGCACTGCTCAGCGACTCTGATCAATTGAGGAAGGTTGCTCCTGGACCAGTAGAGCTTCAGGTGCTCCATGAATTTCTCAGGCCTGTACTTGGCCAAAGCGACACCGGTTTGAGTGAAGACGCCCATGTGAGCCCTCTCCAGCCCAAGAGAGCCTTCAAGCAGGTTGAGGAGCTCGTCAAAGTGGCCTTCGGACTCGTAGGCTCGGATCAGGCTCGGCAGTTCCTCGGCGTGGGGGATGACGGCAAGACCGGCAATTTGTGCCAACTTGAACTCCCTCTTGCTAAGACATGCGGCATGAACCTGCTTCCAGACACTTGTGTTGCCCGCCTTCCTAGCGGCATCAACAGCAGCCTGGTAGTCACCCAGGTAAACCAAAGTTGTGGCAAGGCGGGCATAGTTCGAGACGCTGCTGAACAATAATTTGGCAGCTTCATACAGCTCGTCGTTGAAGCACTTTTCACCGACACTCAGGATGTCAGCAACATTGGTCATTCCAAGGAACTCTTCCATGTCGCCCAGCCTATTTGCCTTGGCCAAGCAATAAGCGTACTCGGTATCGATTTTTGGTTCTCTCGCCTTCTTCCTGGCCATCTGCAAGTAGCGAATGAGTTCCTCCTCCTTGCCAGCATGCTCGGCAATCTCGATGACCTCCTCGTAGTTCGAAGGGTCTTCGGCCTTGACGTATGAATCGATGGCATCCTTGACACGGAGGCCGTCAAGCTGCGCCTTACCCAGACGGGACCAGAGGGCAGGTTTGTTGAGCTTGTTGGCAAACTGATAGCCTCTGTCGATTGAGACAATGTGCTCGACGAGTACATTCATGGCATCCTCGTTCTGTTCAGCCTTTGAGTAGATCCTGAATGCCTCCTCGTAAAGGCCGTGATCTATGGCAATCTTGGCGATCTCGTCGACGTCGTAGCCAGAGAGCTTGTCGATGTAGTTCATGACCTTGCCCTTGTCAGTGCGAATCGCGGTGAGGAGCAGGAGGTTTTGAAGGCTCCTGTTGTCGCTGAAGGCGGATGGTTCGAGAATGATCTTCTCGAGGAGCTCAATCAGCTCATGAGGGAGATCAGCAGCCATGAAGGCCTTCACGGTGGCCGAGACATCATCGGGATCGGTGGACTCTGGGACGGCAGTCGAAGTGACCTGGTCAACGAGCTGGCGTCGGTGAACGTTGTCAGGCTGCAGGACTTGGGCCCAGAGTTCAAGCTGCCGCCTCTTGACCAGATACCTGGCCTGGTGCTTGAACATGGAGTTGTCGTTCGTGATGGCGATTAACTCGTCATCACAGAAGCCTTTGGCGTAGGCGATGTAGGCCAAGTAAGGATCCCTTTTCTCACAGTACTTTCCGACAACGCGAGGGTCGTAGAGGTTGTTCTCTTTGAGGAAGTTTTCTGGGTTGTTGTTACTGTCAATCGCAATCTTGGCCATGGCATTGTAAAGAGGCTGGTCTTGGTGACCGGCTTCGATCCTTGACTGGAGCCACGGGAGAATGAGCTTGAGCCTGTTCCTCTTCTCGACCTCCTCGACAAGCTCATCAACAGGAATCGGACCAGTGACGGATTGGAGGAGATTCTTGATCACTCCCTCGTCGCAGTCCACGTCGAGCAAGCCACCGATGACCTGAGGGGTTCGCGAGGAGTTGACTTTCTGCACATAAATCTCGATGAAGTTGATCAGCATGTTCTGGTAGAGGTAAAGGACAAGGTCGTGGACGAAGTCGAATCGATCGCATACAATGATCAAAGGGAGCTGGTCTGAGAGCTTGGCCTCCTTCAGGAAATTCTTGACCTTCTCAGCATTGTAGTAGTTGGATTCCCTGCAGATCCTTTCGACCTCTCGGATCTGTCCAGTGCGGGTGGCAGCCTGGATGTACTTGAAGTGGACCTCCGAGTCAGTGCTGAGATTGACAACAGAGCCCAGGTAGTAGTAAAGACCCTCGAAACTCTTGAATGACTCGAACATCTCGATCAGTTTGACGGGCCCTAGGAGATCTGAGTATTTTGTGGCGATCTGGACCACAACCTGGAGATTCTGGCGGATGTTGACTTTCAGCATTTCCTTGAGGCATTCAAGAGACTGCTCAACAGTCAACTTTCCAAAGTAATCGACAAGCCATTCAGGCTGGAGGAGGTTGGAGTGGACCACGACCCTCTTGATGTCGGCGAGGTCCTCATAGTGCTCAAGGGCACGCTGCAGGAGACCGGCCTTCTCACAGAGGTTGGCGATACGAGGTCGGTCATAATGGGTGAACATTTCGTTTCCGAGAATGGCGTCAGCAACCTGAGGAGCGTTGATGAGGTTCATTTCGAGCAGCCTCGTCTGGAGATGAGCCTGCTCGGGTTTGTTATCCTTCAAAGCATCCAGGAGGAAACTCGTAGCTTGCTGGATCATGTTCTGACTCATGAAGACATCCGTCACCCTCTCAATGTCGACCAGAGGGCCAGATTCATCGCTCACAAGACTGCTGGCGAACTCAGCACCCTGCTCTGGGTTGGTCCGAACAATGTGGTTGAGCAAAGCAGCATAGTCTGGGGTGTAGCCAACCTTCTTAGCATAAAGAACGATCTTGTTGAACTGGCCAGTCTCGGCGAAGCAGGCTACCACCTTGTTAGGCACATTGGCACGGAGATAGACGCTAAGAGCCAAATTCATGTCGTGCTGCCTGACAATGTCACCAAGCTCCTCGGAGCACTCGATTTTGCTCTCTTTCAACCACTTTTCCAGGAGATGCTTTCTCCCTTGAACGAGGACCGGCCTAGCGAGCTCGAGGGACTCATACTTGTTCAGAGCGCCCTTCTCGAGGAGGATACCGAAGTACTGGAGGATGGGCGAAAGAGTGCCAGGCTGATTAGGGACCTGCTTGAACTGCTCGATAGTCTGCGTGGTCCTGAGGATACCCCGAGGCGAATTCGCAGCCACCTTGGCGGCTTCACCGTACTGTCCGGTGCTGAAAAGTGAGTGGAACTGCTGGAGGTAGAGGTCATCGGCGCCTGGCAGATTTCCCCGAGAGGCAAGTTTGAACGCGAGCTCCGAGTTATTCAAGGTCCTCAGAATGTACGGAATCACCGTGTTCTCATCGACGGACACGGAGAGGACCTGGCCTTTCCTGTTGATCCCGATGATACCACTGGTGGATTCGTGTTCCGAAGTAACGAAGATCGTCTCGCCAGAAATTCGGTTCATGTAGATGCACGCCCCGCTCTCAAGGTCGTAGAGGTGGATGAAGCCATACTTGGTGACGAGGTAGACAATGCCATATCGCTTGCTAACCTGCATAGCCACGGGGAAATCGTTCGTGGCCTCTGGAGGGAAGAAGACATCCACGGCTTTCTTTGCGAAGGTTGGTTGACCCTGCTGATGGTCAATCTCGACCACGTGCAGCTTGGCGCCGGTGGCAGTCCTGTTTGCAAAGGTGAAGAGCTTGAAAGGATTTGGCGCATCGTCCGTCTTCAGCTCAGCAAAGGCAGCTGCATGACCCTCGATAGGTTGTGACACTCCTCGATCCTTGCTGTAGAGCTGCATGGATCCCTTCACCCGGAAAGCGTTCGGCGCACCAGTCGTGTTTCCTGAAATGCCAACCAACACAAGCCACTTCTCATCAGCGCTGACGCGATAGTTGATTATCTGACTTCCTTGCAGGCTGACATGGCGGTCGAACACTTTCACTGGCGCCGCCTCGCCTTCCATGCTCCAGTGGTAGACAGCCGTCTCGGTTACGAGGCCAAGGCTGGTGGTGCTGATCCACTTCCAAAAGGTCACGTCCTCGTGCATAAGATGGGACTTGACCTTGATCTTTGCTTCAATGTTGAAGATCTGGAGCTGCCTTTGGGACTTGAGCGCGATGATCTTTTGAATAGGATTCATTATGGCCGAGTCGGCCGTGATGGGCCGCCGCATCCTATGGATGGCCAATCCGAGAGAGAGGTCAACATGGACGTGGAGCGATGGAGTTTCAGCCTTCCTGAAAATAAGCAAGGGGAGAAAGGCATCATCGATGATGCATCGCGAGACTCACACATTGTTGGCATCATTCAGATCCACAATAGCGACCGAGTTCTGACCATTGACGCTCTCCCGGACGCAGACGAAATTCTCGGATTCTAAGGTGACGTTTGCGAAAGAGATGCTATCCGGGGAAATCCCAAGATTGGTGAGCTGAACGTGCTCTGAAAAGTTGATCGGCTTGTCCGCCATGGCCAAGTTTGGATTGTTGAAGGATGGTAAGTTGTCGGATGAAAAAATTGAATGAACAGCACGACTTGGGTTGATCTATTCGGGAGGGCCTGCTGGCAAAAAAGGCCAAGTCGTACGTTTTGGTGTCGAAGGAGCGCGTCCTTCGCTTCGCTTCAGTCGGAGGTCCAAGAAACACTTCTTCTCTCCCCCAGTCTCTTTTCTCCTTCTATCTCTCACCTCTTCCCTTGCCCCTTCAGAAGATTGGCCGTTTAGGAAAGCAAGTCAAAGACTTTAACCGAAGGTTGAAAGAGAAACGGCGAGCAAGAGGCCTCAAGGACCGATGATGACGATGACGATGGAGATGGCGATGGGGACAACTAAGATTGAATGGGAATGGTGGAAGGCGGGTTGTGTAAGGTGGGAACTTGGATGTTGTTGACAAATGGAAAGAGAGATATCGAGAAGGGGGGGGGGCGTAATCGTCGTTAGTCAAATGTCGGGGTGGTGATGACGGTGACGAAAGAGGAGGGGGGGACTGGCGCAGGAGGTGGGTCCAAGGTTTGGATTTGGGTGCGTGCGTGGTGAGAGTGCGCTGTTTCGAATTCGCTCTTGGTTTGGAAGAGAGGGGGAGGGCACCAGAGCGAAGGGTAGGGTTGGCTCGAGAAGGTGGGTGGATGGATTGATGGACGGACGGACCAGTTCTAGGGTGGTCGGTGCTCGAGAGAGGAGACCGATCGTCTTGGGCCTAGTTTAAAAAAGAGAGAGGACTGCAGTAGTACTCATGACTGTATATCTATTCATTGACTTGGTCTGGCTGGTGCTGGTCATGATGCTTGCTAGCTGGCTTTGTGCGCGTCAGAAATTGGTGGGCCATGCAGGCGATCGATTTCTCCTTCCTTGCTCCTACCGGCCGAAAAGAGGAATGGAAGAGAGAAAGGGGACGCGCGTCGTCGGGAGAGCTCCACAAAGCGTTAGTTAGGAGGAGGGGGAAAGGAAGGCCTTTTGGTCTCAAGGTCACCCCTCCTCTGAAGAGTTAAGCACACAAGGGTTTGCAGGAAGCCAAGCCCGGTTGACGGTCATCGCTGCGTAGTCGTCCACAGCCAACATCGTTCATCTACAGCTCATCACCCTGCCATCGGCACAACCATCTCCATCCTAGTTGCCATCACGATCTCCCTCGACCATCAGGGACGAAAAAGCAAAGCGAGGCAGAAAACGTTTTGACCTTTAGGAGCCAAGCGAACAGCTTTCGAATTGATACCAACCCAGCTGCAACAACCACATCGTGCCAGCACCAGTCAGAGGGAACAGGCTTGAATCTTTCAAGAGGACCGACTCTCACTGGCCAAGACCTTTTCATCCGCAGCAAACGCTCTTCTCCCCTGACTCTTCTTGAGAGAAGCAATCTCGCAGTCAGAGATGGCCGATCCAACACCTTCATCCTCCACTGCCCCTCCAGCAGAGCCCGTCCTTTCTTCGGATCCAGCCAAAGATGCCGCTCTCAAGGCCTACAAGAAGGCCTTGAAGCAGCACGAGGATCTCTCCAGTAATCTGAAAAAGCGTGAGTAAATCGCTCTCGATCGTCTGATCCCAAACTCCCCTCCACCTCGGCTCTTTGGGGGGCTGGGCGGCAGGCTTTGAGGTATCGTCTCAAGAACAAGATTGACTCCCATCAACATCTCTCTACCTTCTCGGCCTCGTCCTCGCTCAACCGCAGTGAGATTCGGTCTAAAGGACTTGGAAAAGGCCTACGAAAAGACAGAGGATGACATTAAGGCTCTTCAATCGGTAGGACAGATCATCGGAGAGGTCCTCAAACAGCTGGACGAGGAGCGATGTGAGTTTTTGGATCCGGCATTTTTTCCCTTGGGCCCAACTCGACTTTACTGACCGGCACTGGGCACAAACTGACGTGAATGATCGTTCCACGATCAACTTGAAACGGCCAGTCATTGTCAAGGCATCCTCCGGCCCAAGGTACGTTGTCGGGATCCGATCGAGTGTACCAAGACACAAGATCAAGCAGGGTGTCCGTGTCTCTCTCGACATGACGACTTTGACCATCATGAGAATCCTTCCAAGAGAGGTCGACCCGCTGGTTTACAACATGAGCATGGAAGACCCAAGCGGAGCAAGCTTTGCTGGTATCGGAGGCTTGGGTGATCAGATCCGTGAATTGAGAGAGGTGAGCAACCTTTTTTTTTTTTTTTGATGGATCCTATCTTTCCTCGCTGGGAGGCTAATGGTGGAAAGGACGTGGTCGCTGACTCGCCTCCTGTCCCGCTTCTCTTCGGCCTGCCACCAGGTGATCGAACTGCCTTTGATGAACCCAGAACTCTTCATGAGGGTGGGGATCAAGCCACCGAAGGGTGTGCTCCTGTACGGACCACCGGGAACCGGAAAGACCCTCCTTGCCAGAGCTGTCGCCTGCACGCTGGAGACCAACTTCCTGAAGGTCGTCTCTTCAGCGATCGTCGACAAATACATCGGAGAGAGCGCGAGACTCGTCAGGGAAATGTTTGGTTACGCCAAAGAGCACGAACCTTGCATCATTTTCATGGACGAAATTGATGCCATCGGGGGTAGAAGGTTTTCGGAGGGAACGAGTGCTGATAGGGAGATTCAGAGGACATTAATGGAGGTGAGTTCCGCTTCCATCAGAGAGGGAGACCCCGGCAGAGAGCTTTTTCCCAGTGTGTTGACTTGCGTTCCTCTCTTCCCCCATCCACCAACACCACCTCCTCCTTCTTCTCGTTCTTGTCCGTACTGTCCGTAGCTCCTCAACCAGATGGACGGATTCGACTACCTTGGAAAGACCAAAGTCATCATGGCGACGAACCGACCGGACACGTTGGACCCGGCGCTGCTCAGACCAGGACGCATTGACAGGAAGATCGAGATCCCCCTTCCGAACGAGCAATCCAGGCTTGAGATCCTCAAGATCCACACCAAACCGATCGCCAAGAAAGATGAGCTCGACTTTGAGGCCATCGTCAAACTCTCGGACGGCTTCAACGGTGCCGACCTCCGAAACGTCGCCACCGAGGCGGGCATGTTCGCCATCAGGGACGACAGGGACTACTGCGTCCAGGAGGATTTCATGAAGGCCGTAAGGAAGCTCCAAGAGGCAAAGAAGCACGAGAGCAAGATCGATTACTCGGCTGTTTGAATCGCCCTCCTCCACCTCTCAGCTGTGTTCGCTCCACCTCTTCTTCTCCCCCGCCCCCTTCATCATCCTGTTTTCCCGAAATTGTTTTTCTCCCAACTTATCAAGCGTGCTAGAGTGACAACTTTCACAGGGCCATCCGGAATCGAGATCTATCCCCCAATCATCCTAAAGTCAAAGCATGGGAAAAAGAGAGATTTGGATGGGGAGGGGTGGACCCCACGAGTGCAATCGATAGGATCCGGCCTATGCATTTGTTTGGTGGTCGGAGGACACAAGGAGATGGGGGGATACATGAGAGAAAGGGCAGTGTGATGAGGGATTGGGAAAGTACATGGATTGTCTTTTTTCGTCGAATTTTGGAAAATATCGACTCCATTCTTTGAGCGGCTGAGATCAAGATGAGATCGTGGAAGCGTTGAGGGTCGGAGAGGGTGGAAGACATCCGAATCGTAGGGCTACATGGGGTGGGGGTTTTGTCAAGAGAAAGGGTCGAAGAGGCACAGGGGGGTGGGGGGGAGTCTTGAGGTTCACGCAGGTTGCATATTTACAAGCAAGTTGATGGACCCTGACGTTTCTCGTTTCTTTCGTTCGGGTCGTCCAAGGGGACTTGGGGTGTTGGAAATTTGCGAGCCAGCCACTTTTCTGTCCCTATCTTTTCTTTACTTTTCTTTTTTTCTTTTCTCTTTCCCCTTTTTGTTTTGTTCCGTTTCGTCTTTTCCTTCCTTTGTCGAGAAACTTGTTGGCGATGATGAAGGGGAAGAAAAAAAAAAGTAGGAGAGGGGAAACTGCAGAGAGAATGGAGAAAAGGAGCAAGGGGAGAAGAGAAAAAGTTGTGGATGGGGGGGGGGGGGGGGAAAGGGAAAGGGAAAATGGGAGAAAAAGAAGAAGAAGAAATAGAGAAGAAAAGAAAACGAGAGAGAGGTCCAGCAGGAAAGCTAACAGATGAAAAGGCGAAGTCGACTTTACCTTTCATTGCGAAGCTGCTGCAACGTCCCTACCGTACAATCCCTCCTTGAAGAAATCTTTCGCGACCTTGTCCTCCACTAGCTTTTCTGTGGTCTTGATGGGCGTTGCCGATTCCTCTTCCTGGATCGTAAACTTGGGCGAAGCTGTGGATTCCGAAGAGAAACAGAGGACAGAGGCCCACGGCATCTCGCCATTTCAGCATGCAAAACCAAAACTTTCTCTTGATCCAGAGCCAGATCAGACGCTCACCATTTCCGCTGTCTCCAACTGAAGAAAGAGGCCAAAACGAGTGCCAACAAAATGAAACGCGATGGGAAATGTGATGTGAAAGGGTTGATGGCAGAGTGAGCGGGGGTCTTGATGGTTTTGAAATATTTGAATCCCCAACTTACATAGGACGACGATGTAGTCGTTTCTTGTCTTTGTGTTTCCCGGTACAGTGAAGGAGACTTTCCCGTCAGACAGAGGGAAATCCTTGGCCAGGTATCCTTCTGAAGGGGAAGAAAAAAAAAAACAACAGAAACAAAAACCCAAAAGTGAGAAATTCACGAAACAATTCAGCAACAACGAAGAAAAGGAGAGGGTTCAGGGAGTCGGGGCTGCGCAAAATTGGAATCGAGTCCATCGAGACGGAAACCGAGCCAAACTTACCACTGAGATTTTCGCCACCATCACCGTTCGCAGGAGTGTACCCCAGCTTGAGCTGGCCTTTGCTGTTGCTCAATTCCTTGGGAAGATCGCTCGCGTCCCTTGGTGAACATGCGGAGAAAGCAAGTCGTCAGTCGATATGACTGTGTGCAACTTTTTTGCCCACTGCGTCGGGCCCAATCTTCTTTTTCTTTTTCTCATCTGCTCTCTAAAGAACTCACCAGGTAACCTTCGCCATGCTTCCAGCAGTCCAGACGGTCTCGGATGTCGGATAGGTGATCCGAGGGTTGTAAACAATCCTCTTTCTAAGATTCTCAGGATCGGAGGGTGACCTCTGCTGCACAATATCCGACCATGCCCAATTGCTGATCTGCCTCTCCGAGATCAAGTCGGCAGAAGAGGGTTCGCCGCCAACGTTGGTTGGTGTTCCACTGATGCAGGCCAGGAACGGAAGGGAGAGAAGGGCGGCGGAGAATCTCATTGCTTGAGGGGGGTTGAGGAGACGGGGGGAAGGTGGTCTGGGTTGGTTGATCTGGTTCAGGGTTGATTCCTCCCACGAAAAGATCTGCAAAGTGCCGTTACCAGCACAAGTTTACGTGAAGAAGCGCAGGGATCTGATCGGAACCTCGAGCAAGGATTGCCCACCGGGGGGGGGGGGGGGGGGGGGGGGGGGGGGGGGGGGGGGGGGGGGGGAGGGGTAGGAAAGCGAAGATTGATCTCAGGAGCCTGGCTACGAAGACCAAGGCTTGGCGTGACCACTGATTCGGATCGATCCCTTGAAAGGTGTGTGATGATCCTTCCTATGACAGGGTTATCGTTTCCTTCTCGTTTGGCTCGGTATCAAGGATGAAAGGCTAAAAAAAAAAAAGCTGGGTTGCTCGGTAGCTTCTGATGAAGAGGAGAAATGGAAAAGTGGTAGGTTTCGAGTGGGTGAGGCAAGGTGAGGAAGAGAGAAAGTGAGAGGGGATTGGGGAAGGATTGGCTCAGGGAAGGGAGGAGGAAGGGGGATGTGAAGTGTTTTATTATTTTCGCTTGGTTCAGTAGGAAGAAGAGGAGGTAGGGTCGGGAGAGTAGCGCCGAGTGCCAATGCCGCCGAGACGAGGAAGAGCGTTGGCTCAAGGAGGGGAGGAGGAAGGGGGCTCCTTCCCAATGGGGACATGACATGCTTGGGATCCGGTTCTGCAGTTGAGGATCACTGCATACAACCACACAACTCCTTCCTACACAGCATCTCACTGAAGTGTACATGTGTAGATCCAAGCTTGCTGGCTACCGCTCGCCGGTCTCAACGGTCGTCTTCCTCGCCCTCCCTTGGGTCAACTCAACCTTTCCTTTTCGAGCCTTGTCGTCAAAGTTGGGGAAAAGGATGCTCAACCTAACGCTGCATATTTTTTTCATCTTCACCTCGCTGTCCATCCTTTGGGTTACATGATTGGATATTCAAGGTTTCCTTTTTTGGATCGGTCGATGCGGTTCACGGCGGGAGAGAGAATAGCCCCCCCCTCCCCCACCTTCCCCGCCACCCCAATCGATGTCAGCAGTAGGATGGCATTGAACTCGGTTTCGCCATTCCATCCCCCTTCGCTCTCCTTTCCTTTTGCCGACGAGCTAAGGGAAGGGGCCTCTCGAAAAGGAGTCCTTCTCCTTCATGGGTAAGCGAGTCCACCATAAGCCCATCCACGGGGCAAGGAGGGAGAGATTAGCAAGGGTTTCGAGTGGAGCGAACCGTAGGAGTGAAGGCAAATAATAAGGAAAGGAAGGAGTGACTGTCTCTCGTTGGGGCCCTTCTTGGCTTTCGAGAGAAATCACGTTGTGAAAATGGTCGAGAACGGTTATTGTGGAACTTGGCCAGACCTCACCTCTTCCCAACCCCCTTTTCTCTCTTCCAGATAACCCAAACGCTCACCGGAGTTGCGAAGGTGAGTCCCCAGCGCCTTCCTTCCACCATCGTCCAAGGCCAAAGCCCTGCGAAGCGAAACTCAAACTTAGATTCTGAACGGATTGCGCAGGGGCTCCTCCGTATAGAGAGGATGAAAAGTCATAGACAAGTCAGCAAACCTGTTCGCATTCCGCAGGTAAAACATTTAAGGACTAAGTGGATCCCTCACTCACTTCTCCACCCACGTTTCGCCTTGATCAGTGAGAATCGCATTGGATTCCTAAAAAGGGGGGCGGGTAAGGGGTATCACCTTGTTTAGTACTATCTATCTCAGCAAAAAAAAGGGAAATGACCAAGGGGGTTAAAAAAGAGACCCGTATCAAGACAACAACAACAACAACACTCACTTCCCAACCGCCCTTCAATCCGTTGAGCCAAGTACGCGCATGGTGCAAAGTTGCCCTTGTTAATCAAAGTCGCGAGGTCCATGTCAAGTCGCCTGTGATCTACCCTCTCCCCCTCTTTTATTCTACCATCAATTCTTACTTATTCCTTTTCTTCCGCTCAGAGTCCTTTACTTCCTTCCGCTCATCCTGTCATAAGCTCACACACGCCTCACTCCTGTGCTCTCGGCGACCCTTTTCCCGTTCTTTCCAAATAAGGAAACCCGTGGAAAGTCTTTTGGCGAAAAGGCAACGTCTACGCACGATGACAATCCTTCTCGTCGATCTTGGCAACCACCCCCACTCGGCAGGGCACCCCCCCCCCCCATTTTCCCCTTTTACTTCATGCAAAAAAGAGAGAAACACACGGGGCTTGTTGAGTAGATTGACGTACTTCAATTTCAATCCTGTCATTCATCACTTGAGAGTTGGTTCCAAGTTACGACCAAGCCGTCGTTCTTTTCCATCTCCTTGCCTTCTCGTGTGAATGAAGGTGTAGAGATGCTCCATCTGAAAAGAAAAAGAAAAAGAAAGAAGGAAAGAGGAGAGAAACGAGGTCCAGGCTCGAACTCGTAGTGTCTTGATTGCCCAGTTTCTACAGTGCATGAATCTCATTTCCACTCAAGGTTTAGACCGGGCTTTTTCGTGGCAAGATCAAGTCGGCGAGAGAGGGCCATCTTTCATACTCCCGGTAAGGGTCCAAAAAACGGGGGCGGAGGGGGGTGGGGAACAGGAGAACCCCTGCTAGGTCGTCGAGCCGAGGGCACAAATTCGAACACCAGCAAGATGAGGTGATCGGTGAGGGCGAGGATCTGTTTTTTTTCTCTTGGTTTTTAACTTCGATTTCTGGTTTTTTTTCTTCACCTTCTTCATCTGTTTTTGTCACTCTTCCCCTCACCTTTGTTGCATCAGGCAAAAGTTTCCGGGCACAATCAAAAGGATAGCTTCTTTGGATGGTGATCACACGTCGTTTAGAAGGGGAAGCAGGTGGTCCATTACTTTCCCCATCTCGGCTTTGTGAGAAGCGGAAAGAGAAGGGAAAGATGAGGAGGTAGTGTCGAGGGTCAGGCTCGGTCCCTAGCTGGGGAAAGTTTGGAGATGAGATGCATGCGACTCGACTGGTGCTCCCTGATTACAGCCCCTAGTTCAAAGCGAGGGAGAGCTCCGAAGGTTAGAAAAGTTGAGAGGCCGAGAGCAGAGAAAGGAATTGGAGAGGGTAGGGGTGGAGGTGAAGGTAACAGCGACACTCCCTACGATATACGAGATTGTGGCGTGAGCTTGAGCAAAACAGCGGGAACCCATCCTAGAAGGGCCGTCGTCTCGATTTGTCTTCCAACCGGCCTCTACCATCATCCGCCGCCTGCCGCGATTCTTCAAACGGCGGACCCAGTGGTGCCGGGCCAACGTTTCAACCATCCTCTTCATCATCATCATCGAATCAATGTGCTGCGCTAAAATCTCAGCCCAACCTCGAGGTACACCTGGAACACGCGCCTTGGCTGTGGCGCTCTTGCTCTCGCCATCTGCTTACTTACTACCCCCCAAGTCTTTCACATCGACCTAAAGCTGGATCATCCGAATGAATGGTGCAGTAAAGAGACTTACAGACACTCTCTACCGGGTTGAATTCGGTGAAGAATCAGCTTTGGGAAATGCTAAAGCAAGACACGGGTCTGGTCCGGGGTTTGAAGTGGGCTCAATGAACAAGGGTTAGGCAAGGTTTTCCAAAAGCAGACCTGCGGATGTTTCTCGCGCTGGGTGGCGAGGGGCAGCCTGGATGGGTATATCCCGCTTGAATGGATCAGCCTGTCAAGAGAAAGAAATACGGCTGCCTGAGAAGAACGTTAAATGGATAGAATAGCTCGAGTGTGGTCGCCCAATCTACCGGAGAAGGATCGACGCAAACGAGGAAGGATGTGAATTCTGGGCCGCCATCCTCACGAGGCCGATCGTGATGGCAGACTTGCAAGGGGAGCATTGGGGTGCTTGAAGGGAGGGAAAAGACACTATACCATCCTCTTCACTAGCCTGTACTGCCTCACTTATCAAGGAAACTAGAATCAGGATCGTCAGCAGCTGCATACACCTAGAGTCTAACGCGTTGGATCTACTCAGCAGTCCCAGCAGTCGAAGAAATTGCCACCATCCTCGGTGGAGGACCGGAAACATCTTGCTTTAGTTGGGATGCTCCGTGACGGGTTGAAGCATTGATCTCAGTCGGTGTTCGACAACAGCTCCGAGTTCGTCTACTCCATCGTCGTTGACTGGCGCTAGAGTGATCCTCCACTCAAGATCCCAGAATTGCTCCAGCCCAAGCCCATCCAATTCAGCAAAGACCAGAACTATAGTCCAAAGTGTTCGAACCCAAGCTGTAGATCACCCCCCTACAGACATCCCACATGCGTCTTGCTCGTAGACTTGGCTTGAAAGGGGGGCCTGATCAACTGTCCCTGGTACAGTTGTCGAGATATCTCCACCCCCCAGACGCACATTTGCATCGCCCTTCACGTACCTCGCGAGGACTGCCCACCCGACCTTGTGGAGCATCTTGATCAAGGAGGAGTGAAAGAAAAGAGCAGGGCGGCAAGGAGGGCAATCAGGGAAATCTCTGCTGGGAGAAGAAAGAGGCGGTGGACCATACCGACTTGCCGTTCCTGCTAGGTTGTGGAGTAATGAACGATTAAGGGATTTGGTATCTAGGCTTACAGTAAACCACTTACACGCGAACACCACTTGTGACCGGTGATGTGCTTAGCACAGCCAACGCGATGCGCGAAGAAAAAAATTCTCGAGAGGCGTCCGTCATTTTCGTCTATTAAAAAAGGTTTTTTCTGACAACATTCAAGATGGGGTCCAAGACGAGAGCGGAGTCGGAAACATGGTAAAATCCCATGTTTCCCCACTGGGGAAGAGACCGAGGTTGGCTGCCCCGATGGAAGAGAAGGTGTATGTCGTGAAAGGAGAGGTCTTAGAGATTAGGGTTGGCTCCCTTCGATCAACGTACACGTGCCTGACGAGACGATATCAACTTGATCTAGGCAATCTATCCTCTCCTTCCCTCGTCTCAATCGCATGCCCTTCAACTCCAATCAAGACCAACGACCCCCTCTCCCTCAGCAACCGACTCTGTGGTGGGAGGAAGACTTCTAGCGAAACCTCTCTCTGACGCTTTCTCCCAATCAATCCCAACGCCGCCGAATCTCCAACCAAACGAGAGACAGAATCTTCTCAAGGACCCCTATGGTAGCGATCTTCCTTTAGGACCAAGTCGTCAACAAGGTACTCTCAAACGCAGAGGAAACCAGGATTCCCTCGCAGGGATAGAGGCGATCAACCAAAAGGTTGCAAGCGAGGGTGGAAGATCGTTCAAGAATAAAACCCTACCCCATCGACCCGCTCGCTCCCATCTTCACCATTCTTTTACTACTCTCTCACATCCTTCCTTACCCACCTTTCAACTACCCCCCACCTCTTCCAGAAGACCGATAACCTTAAACTTAATACATAAAAAAAGAAAGACAAAGACATTCAAAGGCAATCGCAATGTCATCCGTCTCGGCCCCGGCAGGCTATTCAGGTTGCTCCATCTTTGGCAACAACACGGGATCCTGCTGCACCACCTTTCCGGTCACCTTCAACATCTCGGCCGGCGCGACCGTTTGTCAAACCTCGGCCGACAGGGTCGCGGAGCTTCAGACCTGTCTGAGAGGGGTGGCGCAAGATGACAAGAACGTCGCTTGCAGTGGGGCCGCATCGACAAGGTACGGCGGTGGCCTCGCCCTCTCTAACAGGATGTTTGCAGCTGGATTTCTGGCTTGGCTCGCATGGTGTGTTGTGACAGCCTAAGAGGGAAGAAGGTTTGGGGAGGAGAAAGAGAAAGATACATGGAGAAATGGCTTTTCGAAGCCAATTCCTTTGGGGCGAAGGTCAAAGTAGATCCTGGGGAACCCTGAGAGAGGCATGGAATCTCTCATTCTTGGATAAGAAGATTGCTTCCATCCCCTTCTCTTCTCTCTCTTCCTCTCTGTCTTCCTCACTCTCTTCCCCTCCCTTCCTTTCTCGCCCACGCACGCCCTTTTCCCATCATAGACCGCGGGGAAAGAGGAGGAGGTGGCCACAAAGAGGACCAACTAAGGATCAAAACGGTATCGGAATCGCCCCTTGTATTCTCGAACCTGCCAGAATCCTTCATTGAAACCCTGCTCAAGAAAGTTGAAGTATCCTTCTTTCATATTCAAGGGATACGCTCTCCAGAGCAAATGTGGCACCTCCCTGTCGCCGAAGGTCTCTCTTCGCACGACGGATATCATGATCAATCACACTCTAGTCATCCAAAACCACCCGCCCATAACAGACCAAAAAAAAAACCCTATCCTCAACCTCCTGGGGATTATCGGTCCTGAAATTTTGCCTTCAGTCATGAACATACTCATGGAGGAGTATTTTCCTGGTCTTGTTCGGATGCCCATGGCTTTCGCATCCCACACATCAGCAAGATGTGCTGGCTCGATCTATGTGTTTATTTGTGAAGATGTATTCTTTTCCTCTCATGCTTTCGAAAATTTTAATTCCTGTAGAAGAAGTAAGATGGTTTCTTGCGCTGGTTATAGAGCTTCCATCTCAAGTTGATTCCTCACCAACATGAGAGCGTGCGCATGTTTTCTGGTGAGTGTGTTCGTGACTGCAACAGAACATGAATGTGGGGATCTGATAATCCCAAAGCTAGTGAAGGACTCATGGCAGATCGAGCTTGAAGGAGAGTGGCAAAACTCGGGGAAGTTCAAGATTCGTTACCATCCAAACTTGTTGGGCATGGTCGGCTCGTCCATCACTACATCCTGGCCTTTTCGAGGAGATCCTTTTCGTTTTCTCACCCGAGGTTGATCCTTCTGGTCCTAGATCTATGTAGGATGGAGATAGAAAGAGGTAGCATTCATTTAGCTTGGAAGGAAGGCTCTTCCATCACTCACGATCCTAAAAACTCTTCACAAGCCTTAAAGACGAATCCTTCGACCTTGCAGTTGTTCGTGTCCAACAGGTTGTCGAGAATGAATCGATCAAAAAACACTGCGGAAAGGTTGATGAATGGAAAATTGGGAAAAGAAAGATGAATAAAGATACCGCCCAAGGCAGTCCGTCTTCAACCTTGCAAAATCTGTTCTCCAAAATCGCTCCCCCACCAGGTGGAAAGATGAGACAGAGGTTTGGTCGAATTGGGCCAGGAGTAGGTTTCGGGAAAGATCGCTGTGATGCTGTTGTTCGAATGATTCCCAAAGATTTGATCGTACGGTCTCAACCAACTTGTCTGATTCAGCACGGACCACGATTCACATGGCTGAAGGTTCAGACGTGGGTGGCAAGGATGTGAGAGGGAGACGTGACGCAGGCGTCTTACTGGAGTCCGCTCATTCCCTTCACTCTTTTCTCTTCCCTGTCACTTTCCACTCACTCCAAGGACACGCTGAGCCTTCGAGCCTTCCACCCTTTAATGCAACCCCTCCCTATTTTGACCAAAATGTTGCACATCGTAACCAGAATGATTTACTTCCCCTCATCCTGCCAGATCCCCTCTTAGTTTTGAAGGTGATGCGTACCTGATTCAGAACAGGCCAAGGCACTCGCCCCACTTAGCCTCCCAGCCTTTTTGTGATGGGTTTCTTTCTCTCCCTCCCTCCCTTCCCCTCCTTTGTTTCGTTTTGCAGCTGCCAAGATCTTCTGGATGGAGGAGGTCCGGGAGGAGCGAGGAGCACAACATGACCTCTCCTCGAACTTTCTTCGCTTCTTCTCTCCTGACTGTTCTGGTGGTGCGCATGAAAGGAGAGCGACTGCTTTGGATGCCGAGGTACGCCGATACGTTAGATGATGCTCATTCACACCAGCGGGCAACGCAAAGACCTTCAGAAACGATCGCATCCATCGCTTCGCCGCGGGAAGGGATGTCTCAGCCCTGCTCAGCCCAGCTTTGCACATCTTGCACTCTCCTGCTCACTCCTGGTACAGATGTCTCAGCTGAAGGGCGAAGGAAGAATCAGTGAGAGCAGCTTTTTGGATCCGTTCTTACGGTCGGGTGTCAGGGATTCCAGCCTCGCCTATGAAAAAGGAAAGGGGGGGGGGGGGGGGGGTTAGGGGGGGAGAGGAGGTGAAAGGGCCGTCGGGAGTGCGTATGGCGCAAGGCTTGGCGATCAGCGTCAAGGGGTCTCAGGAGGAGAGTGGGGT
>KZ819745.1:0-24147 GCA_003144235.1 Violaceomyces palustris | reverse complement strand
ACGTAGAGAGACAGAGGGACACAGGGACACAGGGGGGGGGGGGGGGGGGGGGGGGGGAGGAGGAGATGTTGGGGATTTGTTCCCAAAAAGGAAACAGAGAAGGAAAAGAGGAAGCTGACGAAGACTTTTGAAGGGAGGCTCCCACCCCCACATCCCTCTGACTGCGTAAATGGATGGGAGGCGACCTCTGCTATTTTGGATGGATGCATGATTTTCCCTTCCTTCCTTCAGGTCATATCCTCTTCTGGGACTAGAAATGGATCAATCAACCTCAAACACCTTCCTCCTGCTCCCACACGATGAGCATGAGCAGGTTACGCCATGTCTCAGAAGGAGTTCCCTCTTCCCACCAAAGTTCCTCGTGAGCGAGTCCTGGCCTTTCCCTGACAGCAAGCGGTACCACTCAGGTTGCTCTTTTTGGATGTACAGCTCCCAAATGTGGTTTGAACAGGTCGTTCGTTGCAAGGCTATCAAAATGGTAGGGCGACGGTGAACATCCTGAAGGGAATTTCTAGACAAGCAAACCTTTACCGGGACGATTGGAAGGCATTCCGGATGGTTTTCCGTAGAGCAAGGGAGAAGGAGAGCAAGTGACTCGTCGGCAAGGATACAAGGATCAGGGAGAGCCCTCATGAGGTTTCGAGAATGAGTTTTAAGATACTCATAGACCCCACAAGTCCTGGAGCTGAGCGTACAGAAAGAACCGTCTGTTCATGTGATCGCTTCGCCTACGTGTCGTGCATACATACTGCGCGGTGCTGTTCAGCACACATTTTTTTCCACTTTTCGCCGCCAAAATCGGTCATCAACTTGGATCATCTTCATGGGCAGGAGAGTGAAGCGTAACCTCCAATATGCTCTCACAAGGTCGAGAGAGGCCTCTACAGGCTCGAGTCTGGATGACGGCGCATGATGCTCAGGATGACGGCGCAAAAACCGACCGACGCTGCCCTGAGTGTACTTCCCCGGCGAATAAGCGGACAAGGTTGCTGAGCCATAGCGATCGTTACCGTCGAGCCCTTGATTGACGCCAAGGAAGGAGTAGAACAGGAGATGTGTACTCCAAATGCCGTGCACGGAAGACTTGACGAGAAGCATAACAAAAACAACCCCTACTGTGGCAATCGAGACCTCGAGAGAGTCAACAGGAAGCAGAAATGGTCACGTGTCCTGGTGAAGAGGAAAGAGGTTTTGAAACGCAACGAAGAATGATCACAAATCGTCAATCGGAGAAGAAAGTCCGTTCAAGCATCTCGGTCTTGGCCTCATCGCAGGGTCGATCATGGTGACATCCCATCCCTTTGAGCTCTCTAAAGAACTAGACACTGCGAGAGAGAGAGAGAGGGAGGGAGAGAGAGAGAGAGAGGAGGCAAACTATGCGGAAAACAAAAATTAGAGGATGCACTTTCAGGCTTGAGCCTTCCAAGATCGCGAAACCAAGATGGTAACCACGGATCACGAAATCGGACATCCCTCACCTGATCTGGCTTTTCGGAAACATCTGCCGATCCTGGTTGGGTTCTGAGCATTCTCCTCACGTGCCTGTAAGGTAAGGACAGCAGCAGTTTCTTCATCAAGAGAGCGAGCGCAGGAATCAAACAGGAATGCGTCCCCGATCAGGAGGATTTAGTTGGGAAATGTTCGAAATTGGCAATGGTGCAGTCTCAATCAACAAGTGTCTGACGATGTGGGCCCCAGGTCAGCAATCACAATGATGATCTGCTCGTCGATCTCCTGGAAGGGAAACAAATAGAAGGAGATGGGGACTGGGGGTGGGGGGGGGGTAAACCGGTGTGGGGCAACATACCCTCTGCAAGGAGAGCCAGGGTTGTGGCACGCTCTTCAGCCAGTGGGACCAACCTATCCAAAGTCACAAGTCATGGTGTGAGTTATGAGTGTTGGTTAAGGTGGTTAAGAAAATTCGAAATGAATGCCTCAGAGTTTTTTCTATTCATGTTTACAAGGTTCGAAGTTGGTCACTCACTCTTACTTTTTTTGATCCTAAATGTTTTGTCAAGATGCTACTTGAAACAAGATTTAGAATGTTTTTAATATCGAAAATGGCATGCGTTGATTATTGTTTCTCTGGATCTTGGCGCGGGGCCCTTCTGGTCTATGTCGAGTACTTAACTGACGGGAAAGGAGAGTGAAAATGGGTGGTGGTGGGTGACCGGGGGGGAAGCGTGGATCCTCAACTTTCCGAAAAGGGTCTCATCCTACCTGGTCTCGGCGACACTGGTGATCGGCTTTTCAACACAACTGCCTGAGGTTGGGGAGGGGGGGGGGGGGGGGGGGGGGGGGGGGGTTCAGGGAGAGAAGGCTAAGTAACAATAGAAAAGCCAAGTAAGAATGAGAAAGCTAAATAAGAATCAGGGCCTCCAAACAGAACGACTCCACACGTCCAACTTACTGCTTAGGCGCAGGGGCTCCGGCCCTCCTGCCTCAGGAACGTTCCCGATCCCTTCCCTCTCCCCCCCACCGACCACCCTTCCTCCGTTCCCCTTTCCCTCTCTGACCAAGTTTTAAAAGCTATCGATCGATCGAGATCAAGAGAATGATGCATCCTGCTTGGAAAGCGATATCGACTTATTTTGAAGGCTGAGGTGAAACCAGGGCCCTGTTTTTCAACAAGAGAGGAAGTGAAAGGTGAAGGGATCGAAAAAGAAAGGAAGCTTGAGTGTCCTTGATCCTCCTCCTTCTTCTCCATCGGAAGTCTGTTGAAACCTTTTCCAAGCCCCTCTCCCACCCCTTCCTACGATCTCCCTTCCCCTTCACCCCCTGCTTGAGGTATCTACGTCAAAGTAACGTCCCTGGATGTCATTCTTTCCCTTCCGGAAAGTCATAGCTGAAGAATGAAACTAAACAAAAGCAAAGGCGGCGCACTCTGATCCAAGCTTCACGATTGCCGTTCAGACTCTACGGTAAACTCGATGAGACAAAAAATGCCTCTAGTGAAAGTGAAACTCGCCTCTTGCCTCGTCATAGTGTTCATCTCTGCCTTGACATTCAGCAATGATAATATCGACCAGGCGTATGGCATCGCGTCGTGTCGCAGTTGTGGAAGGAGGGGCCTGAATAGAATCAAGGATGGTGTTATTCCCTGTCACGTCCTCACCCATCGTCCTCTTCCATAGACTTGAACAGCAACTTTCGAAGGAAGGGGCGGAAGGGAGGTGTTCGGGACGACGGCATCATTCAGAAACACGGAGAACCTCCTATGACCGTCGAGTACCCTTTCCGGGCCGAATCAGATCATGGATTCTTTCAGGCAAAATCCAGGTATTCAATTCATGACTGAGAAATGCACTGGAGAGGGTTTGAAGTGAATCCCGCCCGCTTGGTGTGCGTGAGGCAAGCAAGGGTGGTGGGGCCTTGGACGTTGGGCACTCAATCATCAAAAGCAGGAGGATTCCTGAATCAGAAATGGCAAAAGTTCGCACCGGCGCCGACGACGCGTGTTCGCCGCAAGCAACAGGCGAGTCCACCAGTCAAATATGGGAATCCCTTACTTGAGGGTGAGTAAAGATTTCCTTGGTACAGAGAACGAGAACGGAAGGATGAGCCTTGGGAGAGGAGGAGAGAGTTCGGACGCAATCGAAATCGAATCCGAATCGAAGACGATTCTCTGTCAAAATCCAACCAAGGCTTGAAGATTTGTGGCAGGGGATGACATCTCCCTCAGCCTTGTGTATGCACTCTGACTGTAAATTCACGCATGTATGAATGTATGGTATGAACGCTCATTCAAGCACTCTGTGACTGTGACTGTGACTGTACTTTCAAGCCATCATGAAGGTTAAGAGAGGGGCCTTCTTGCACACTGCGGCGATTCTTTTGTTGTTGTTGTTATTGGTGTTGTTGTTGTTGATGCCGTTGTTTATTCTTGGGTCTTGAGTGTTGCTCTCCCTCACCTCCTCGCGACTACCGGCGACCAAGCGAGACAGTCAGAGGTGAAGGGGAGGTTGGATCCGGATGTATGCATGATGAATGCATAACTCTCTCCTGAGCCGAGAACCCCTGCCATATGCTTCCCCTCACCCCCTTCTCCCACCTCCATACCTCTCCCAGGCCTCTCTTCCCCCTTTACTTCATACCTTTCTGGTTCTGCCTCCCTCAGCTTCTTACCCCAAGCTAGCCTCCTTTTCCGAAAATAAGCCTCCCTGCGATCGCGTTCGTGACCGCTGCTCCAGCATGTAAAGATCGACATTACCGCTACTCCCCCTCAGCCAAACGACCCCTCCGCCCCTCCTTCCCTTTTTTCATCGACCTTAGCTTTCTATTCGCTGGCTGACACTTGCCCCTCGCCTCTCTCTCCCTTTGCCGTTCCTCTGCTTCCACAAGAACGGCGAATGCCAAAGTTCATCTGGCAGGATATACAAACCTGCAGAGCAGGAGGCGGGACTTGGTAAGGGGCTTGCAGAGAAGGTCTTCAGAGCATTCAGAATCGTGGCAGGCTGTTTTCTCTTTCATCGATCCTTCCTTTTTGACAGCCTTTCTTCCCCTTCCCTCTCGTTCCTCCTCATTGCTTGTAATGCGTGGATTCCAAGCCTGTTTTTTTTTTTTTTTTTTTTCCTTTTTTCCCATTTTCTTTTCCCCTTGTTTACAGTTTCATTCGAGCATCAAGTCCATGATCGTCCCTTGTGGCCGAAAATTTTCCAGAGATTCCTCTTTTAGCATTGGATTTCACCCGGAATGTCTGCAGGCCCTCAGCAGCATACCGCCTTTATTCCTTGCAGTTCGAGCTTGGGTAGCTAAAGAGAATACTGAAAGATTCTTCGAGGCGCTTGCCGAACTGAATTTCTCTCCTCAGATCCAGCCACCTGATCTCACAGAGGGCACATCTGCTTCTGCGACAGGCGGGCTTAGTGTATGAGGTCTTCCTAGGACCATGGATGGGCAGTCCAAGTCAAACAGAACCAGGAAAGGAAACTGGTGAGAGGCTAGGCTGAGTGAGGATGGAGTCAGAATGGAGAGGAGGTAAAGAGCTGGGTTCCCCTTGAGGCACAAAATCTGGGCAGCCATCTTGATCAGCCGTTGAAACTGCTGGGCATTGCATGCTACCCCTTGCACCCAGAATCATATGGAGACTCGAGGCTAGCTCAGGATCGCAAAGGGGAGGAGGTCCCTGGTGGACTTCCAACGACGTTCAGGAAACAAATTTCTGAATGAGGCAAAATGCAAATGAAAGCGATCAAAAGAAGTGCCCTTTGGCGGAGAGAGTTGAGAAACAAAAGTTTGCTTCACACTCTCCGCCATGTTTTTGACAGTTTCAGCTCGTCCTCACTCCCAGAGCCCGGACGAGATCCCCAAACCAGGCCAACTTTTCCGAAGCTTCTTACCCACACAGTGCACAGTCGCCTCCTGCTTCGTCGACCGTCATAGGAGATGAGCAAGCACAGCATCAGCTGCCAAGTCTGAAGCTCGGAGAACAATCTTATAAAGCTCCTCGTCCCCAGCCTTCTCCCCACCTCTTTCTCCTCTCTCTATCACACACATCTCTCCCTCCCTCTCTTTCTCTCTCTCAAGCTTCCACTGTCTCTTCGGTCTCTTGTCTCGGTCTCTTGTCTCTTACTGTAGCTTACTCTCGGCTCGTTTCACTCTCCCTTCTCCATCACTCTCTTTTCAAACCTGACCCCAAAGCTTCAAGCTACCCTCTCAACTATCAACTTCCGTATCTTACTACTCAGTCACATCTTCAAGATCATCAAAAAGATTTGAACACTCAGCAACAAGATCAATCCTATTAAGATGCCTTCCAAAATCTCCCTCTCTATCTCTCTTATCGCCGCAGCTCTGGCTTTGGTCAGTGGTGCCCCGCACAACCAGCACACCTCTGTCAAGTCGTACAACGGTGGGCACAATGTCGAATCTGTCAACTCAAACAAGCTTGTAGATGCAAGCGGGATCAAGATCCTCGCCGACGTTCTCGACCTCGATGACGATTTCCTCAAGCGAGACAGTCAATGCTCCAAGTACGTCAAGACCTACAATGGTGGACACAACGTCTACAACGTCAACAAGAACTCCCTCATTGACGCAAGTGGCGCCACCGTCGACATCGAGGTACTTTCTGACGACGGCCATCGCCACTACTACAAGGGTGTTCCGAAAAAGTGCGTCACTTACATCAAGAAGCACAATGGAGGACACAATGTTGTCAACTACAACGACAACTCTCTTGTTGACCTCTCTGGACTCACAGCTGATTTGGATATCTTGGACTTCAAGAAACGCCACTGGCACGGTAGCAGCCGTGTAGAGTCCTACAACGGAGGCCACAATGTCTACTCGAGCAACGAGAACAAGCTTGTCGATGCAAGCAACGCCAAGATCGGAATCGACATTCTCCGTCGCAATGCACCATCCTTCTCGAAGTACAATGGCGGTCACAACGTCGAGTCCGTCAATGAGAACAAGGCCGTCGACGCCAGCGACCTCACTGTCCTCGCTGATGTCCTCGACCTCGACGGCGACTTCCTCAAGCGCCACAACAAGGTGAAGACTTACAACGGCGGTCACAACGTTGAGTCTGTCAATGAGAACAAGGGCGTCGACGCCAGCGACCTCAAAGTCTTCGCTGATGTTCTTAAGCGTGACGTCAAGACCTACAACGGCGGCCACAATGTCAAGTCCGTGAATGAGAACAAGGCCGTCGACGCCAGCGACGCCACTGTCCTTGCTGATGTCCTCGACCTCGACGGCGACTTGTTCAAGCGTCACTCCACCAATGTCAAGACCTACAACGGTGGTCACAATGTTCAGTCCGTCAACGAGAACAAGCTGATCGACCTCTCCGACCTGTTTGCCGCCATCAAGATCCTCAGGCGCGATGACGAGTCTCCAGAGAAGCGCTCCGCTACCAAGGTCAAAAGCTACAACGGTGGTCACAACGTCTACTCGAGCAACGAGAACAAACTCGTCGACCTCTCCGACCTCCTTGCCGTCGTCAAGCTCCTTTCTCGTGATGCCGAGGAGGAAGCGATCCAAAAGCGCCACACCACCAAATCTTACAACGGCGGCCACAACGTCCAGTCCGTCAACGAGAACAAGCTCATCGACCTCTCCGGATTGAAGGCCTTCCTCGATGTTCTCAAGCGCGACCAGGGACACTCCTACTCGACCTCTCTTTCTGCTCGTGACATCATGGAGGAGGTCTACAGCCGATCCAACGACGATGAGAGCTGCCGCTGCTACAAGAAGCCAAAGACTTACACCAGGACCAAGACTGAATGCCCAACTCCCAAATCCACCTGGCACAAGACCCACAAGTACACGGCCGAGCCAACCACCACCAAGCACCACCACCACACCACTACCAAGACCTGGCACGCTACCCCTACCCCAACTGCCCCATCCTGCGGTAGCAACGAGGTCTACATCAACAAGGGTCACAATGTCGTCTCTACCAACGAGAACAAGCTTGTCGATCTTTCCAACTTGAGCCTCGACATCTCCATCCTTAGCCTCGGGTCCAGCAAGAAGGAGAAGGTTAAGGGTACCTCTACCTGCACTTCCGAGTACGGTTGCTGTGTATCCAAGAGCGTCTACCACTACGACGGTGGCCACAACGTCCAGTCGACCAACGAGAACAAGGGTATTGATCTCTCTGGCTTGAACCTGGGATTGAACATCCTCTAAAAGAGAAACCGGTCTTTTGGTTCCTTTTCTTTTGCGGCTTGCCCACTGAGCCCACCGTCCCCTACTATCCTCAAAAAAAATAAAAGAAAAAGAAAATAAAGCTCATGTTCTACACGATGTCGTGCCACCATAGATCTCGCTCACAGGCTCCACTCCATCCTCGTTGACCATTATCGAGTGTTTGCAATGAAAGGGGGACAACGAAGAGGTCTTCTTAGCAAAACCCCTTCGTCTTCTCTCGTTTTTGCACCCAATCTTCTGCGAACCTCAAGGCATCTTGGCTCGACTCCATCTATAGCATAAAACCTTCCGCAAACAATCACGTTCATTGCTCCGTACCCCACCCAGGCCTCGTGCTACGAGGAAACATCGGGACCAGAGGAAGTAAAAGCGATGAGGATTTCTTCTTGAAGAGCTCGGCGGAGCGTTGCAAACTTGGGAGCAAGACAGCTTCGAACTAGAAAATCAACTTTTGTCACCCGCCAAGTAGCTTTGAGAGCACTTGCAAGTAGTCGGGATGGTCTTCCGAGTTGATTTCTCTATCTTTGGAAGTCTACTCCCCGCTTTGAATTTCCACCCACCGCCAGGCCTGGTTTTACATCTTCACGTCTTCTTCTTCTTAACCCCTTTCCCCTTTAGGTGTTTTCTCCAGAGCTCCGAACCTAGTCACCTTCCTTTACTTTCGGGTTTCTCCTTCCGACATCTCGTCTTTCCTTTCGTTCGTCTGGCCTAGATTGTAAATATCCACGCTACCTAGGCATGTCCCTACTGCCTCGACCTCAGGCAGCCCCCCCCCCCTTCCCCCCTCTCCCGTGTTGACTCCTGACCATTTAGCTTGAGATTTCCTTTTGATTCAATGATATGAGACCAAAAAAACCCCTCCCGATTGTGAAACCTGAGTGCTGGCTCGGTGACAGTTCAAATCTTGTAAGGTAAAGAACGGGCAAGATAGGAATTTCGACGAAGGGGTATGCGAGGTGAAGATAGAATGAAAAAGCCGTTCTCGCTGTTAGGACCCCTTACCGAATGAGTGAAACAGGCTTGGACGACATTGCGCTTTTCATTCCTACCAAATTTTTCAACTTTTGTTTTCTCAATTACTAACACACACACGTATTCTTTACGCTTCTGGGTGGAGACACCCCACCCTTCTTACATTAACACGCCTTTCAGTTGGGACATTCCTACCCCTACGTCGCAGGACTCCATTTCTTCTGTTCCCTCAACGGTTGGTTTTGGCAAGCAGTTGGGGTGGTATCACAATCGATTGTGGCCGTAACCCAAGCTATGTTGAGAGTTATCAGGGTGCAGGCACATTCTCACATCGTTACCAAGTCTCACTGCCCGAACTTTTTTTAATTTTTCGGATTGATGGAGTCATGGCTCCTTCAGGCCAGCGTCGGCTGAAGCGACAGCGAATCGATTGCACGGCTCGATTCCCGTCACCCTTACCATCTCCCGTTCGGATGCGAATGGCTCTCGGAAGGACTCGAAAGAAATGCCGAGTTTCCTTCATGTCTCCGTAGTTCTGTAGCGGGCTCACATCACATCATACCGTCGCTTGTATGACACGTGAGCTTGAGCATGGACCGATTCCCGACTAGCCGCTCTGCCGGGTTACCTGTTCTGTGTGGAAATTTTTGTTCGAGGCCCGTGCGTGAAAGCTTCGTGCTCCCTCCACACGCAACTACTGACCACAGAGTATGAAGCACTCATGACTCATGATCACATGTACTTGTTTGCTTCCATCGATCAGGCTTCGATATCTCCGTCATCCTCACTCTGTCGGATGTATAAAGATTCAACCACTCTCTTCCCTCCCCCTCCTCGCGGTCGTCCTCTCTCTACTCTCTCCTCCTCGTCTCCCTCTCTGCCTCATCTAATCCAAGGCAGCCGCCGTCAATCGACAAGGCGAAACTCTCCTTCTTCTAGCCTCAAAAGGAACTGGCAAACTCCCACGCACATCTGCAACCCTGTCGCGACTTCTCTCTCCTCAATCCCTCCTTCTCCTCAAGGGCTGCTCAAGGCTTATCTCTTCGAGCTCCATCTCCCACCTTAAAAGATCGCCTTTCTCCCTCACTCCAGTATCGCCAAAACCGCTTGAAAAAAGCATGTCCACCAGCGGTAAGGCCCAGGCTACCTCGGACTCGTACAAGGACGGCTCGACCAAGTGGTCCTCGAATGACGGTCAATTCAGGAGGCAGGCCTCTGTCTTTAGGGATGATATCAAGAAGGGCGGCGACTTTGAGCCGGAGGTTGGCAGATACCATCTGATCGTCGCCTACGCCTGCCCATGGGCTCACCGGACCCTGATCGTGAGGAAGCTCAAGGGCCTCGACAAGGTCCCAGGGCTCCTTCCGTTCCATGCCGTAGACTCCCTGCTAGGATCAGAGGGTTGGTCCTTCGTTCCCTACGACGAGCCCGCCGGCCTGGGGATCCCCGGAACGGGCAACAAGGTCCCAGGCCACGAGGAGAAGAAGAGGATCAGGGAATTCTACCTCACCGCTGACCCCAACTACAGTGCAAGGTGCACGGTCCCAATCATCTGGGACAACAAGCTCCAGACGATCGTCAGCAACGAGAGCTCTGAAATCATCCGCAACCTCAACGAGGCCTTTGACGAACTGATCGACCCTTCGTTCAAGGGTGTCACCTTCTACCCGGAGGAGCTGAGGGGTGAGATCGACGAGCTCAACACGTGGGTCTACGACACCATCAACAATGGCGTCTACAAGTCGGGCTTTGCCACCACCCAAGCCGCCTACGAGTCCAACGTCAAGCCCCTCTTCGACTCGCTTGACAAGATTGAGAAGATCCTTTCGGATGGCAGGGACTACCTCATCGGAGGCAGGCTCACCGAGGCCGACATCCGACTTTATACGACCCTCGTCAGATTCGACCCCGTGTACGTCGGCCACTTCAAATGCAACCTCGGCACCATCCGGGCAGACTACCCCCACATCCACAGGTGGCTCAGGAACCTCTACTGGAAGAATGACGCCTTCGTGAGTTTCCTTCCCCCTCTCCCTTCCACTTGGCCTCTTCTTCCCTTCCCTATTTCTTTTCATCGGATTTCCGGCTCCAAAAATATCAACCCCTTTTACTGATCGATCGCCTTGGCTGCCCCCCCCCCCTCCTTCCCCCCCTTCTCCTTTTCCGGATCCGACAGAAAGACACCACTGTCTTTGATTCCATCAAGGCTCACTACTACGAGTCCCACACCCAGATCAACCCAACCAGGATCGTACCGAAAGGTCCAAGCCCTGACATTCTCCCCCTCGACGCCTGAGTCGGTCATACTGCCAGAAAGGTTGAAGAGACCGAATTCTGAGTCTCGCTGCCCCCTCCCCACTTGACCACCGTCTGACCTCCAAGATTGCTTCCGGAAAAATGATTCACTTGCGGGGCGGCTGAGGTGACGCGTCGAACACAGAGCGTTCCAAATGGGCCCCTCACCCATTATCGACACATACGAGCTCGGAAATATTCATGTAAAAGAGGAAGGAAAAAAAAAAAAAAAGATTGGAGTTGTGACATCTGTCATATCGCTTGCAATTCAAACGTTTAGACCTGCAGAAGAAGTTTTCTTCACTCTTTCTTTTGGATTATTTTACTTGACACCAACTTTTTGCAACCCCACTCCTACCGTATACGCATCGGTTGAGATGAAGGGGATTTGTGGGGGAGAGAGGATAGGGGTAAGAGCTTCAAACAAGGCAATCCCATTCATTCCATCCTTGCTACCTCGCCACCTTGCCCGCTTCCGATGGGAGGTCTCGTCATCCTCTTCCGGTCAAGGTCGATCAACACTTCGACTTCTTCTTCTCCATGAGCTTCAGGCTCTTCATGTCTGGTACGACTCCCTTTTCGGCCATGAGAAAATCGACAATGCTCCAAGAGTCGGAACGGATGGCCTCCCTCAAGAGTTCCGGGTCAGGTCTCAACCTGTCGAACAATCTCCTCCTCTTGTTACTGTGAGGGTTGGGGTCACCATGATGCCTGGTGATTTCGTGCTGTACTTCCGAGAACGCCGCAGCCACCGTTGCTTCTTCTTTCTTCACCAGATCTTGGGAGGAGGAGGGGGAAGCTGAACCTTCACCCTGCTGTCGTCGATCCGCATCGTGCCGGGAAGATGGGTATTTGTCGATAACGGTGTCAGAAGACGGTGGCTCGAGGAGAAGGACCCTTCGCCTCCAACCCTCAAGGATTTGTACGACGTGAAGCTCGTGCCTCGTCCAAACTCTCTCCAGCCTCTCCTCTCTCTCGATCATCCACCTAAGACCCTGGTCCCAACCCTTCCTCACGGCGATCTGCAAAGCCAGGTTCTTCTTCATGCAAGGGTTGGCACCCTTGTAGAGCAGAAGTCCCATAAGGGGCTCGGACGAGTGATGGACGGTCATGGCTAAGGGGTAGCCCGAATGCGAGTTAGGATCCGAATCGTGAAGGAGTAGGAGTTGGAGGATCAGGTTGACATTCTCTGACGATGGTGAAGGTGCCCTCTCACCCATTGCACCACCTGTCGGTGAGGGATGAAAAAGACCGAGGAGCTCGATGAAATCAATCCCATGACTTGCCCTCCCCCCTTGGCCGGTCTCCGCCTCGACATCATCCGCCTCTCCTGTCCGTCTCCTCTTGTTGCAAGGGTTGACGACGAGCTCCGAACAGGCTCTGCTCGGCTGCTCCTTGATGGACCTGAAGAGCCTTTTGGGAAGCTCAGAGCACTTCAATCTTTTGGGAAGCATGTCACCCTCGGCTTCAAAGATGCCGCAGGATTGAGCGATGTTGCCGAGTCTCTTGTCGCTTAGGACCCTCGCCTCCAGCTTGACGAGGATTTCGGCCGTGCAAATTCCAAACCTTGCGGCGAAGGTGAGGACCTCTGCGTTGGCGAAATGAGGGTTCGATTTCGCCTTGTCCAGGACGGGGACGAAGGTAGTGGAGAGGACTGAAGAGGGTGTCCTGGATTCCATACCTGTCGCACTCGTCACCTTGGAGATAACGCTGCCTGAGGCATCTTGGATCGGATAACGAGGGCTGGGAAGGATGGGATCGTACTTGAAGTTCTGCCGGTAGGATTCAAACCATTTTTCCAGGAGGAACTCGACCTTGATTGAGCTCGGGGCTCGATTGAAGATCCATTTGAATTGACGAGAGACGGAGGGCAGGGAGGAAGAGGCCGAGATCAGGAGGATACTGAACAGGAGCTGCGTGTCGGTGTTTCAAAGGCAAGAGAAAGAGAAGAGCAAGAGTGTGTGAAAGATCGGCAAGGTTCAGCGATCGTCCCCAAGACGACTCGGAGTACGATTCGAGAGGTTGTTACCTACTTCGATCGGAAGCGTCTCCAGGCTCGCTTTCGGTGGTGGCTCTTCATAGTAGCACATGGGAACCGAGCCTTTCGCTTCAATCTCCAAGCCAGCAGCAGACGAGGAGCGGTCGCCAGCTGGCGATTCTAAGTGGGGAGGCTCACCGCCTCCGACTTGTTCGTAGATGGCTTTTCTCTTCCTGCCTTCCTTGAGGACACCGTCTTCAAAGTCCGAATCGTCCGAGTCGGCAGGTTGTCTCTGCCTCTTCATCTGGCGGACTCCACCATCTCCCACGCTACCGCTTGCATCATCTTCGCTCATCGCGTCTTCCTCCTCCTCCTCTTCTCTTTCCCAATCCTCGAGGAAATCTTCGAGATGAACAAACTGCCTCAATCCCTTTTCGCACATCATCTCGAACATCATCCTCAGCTCGTCACTCTTCATGACACTCCTCAAGGGCCTCGAGAAAGCTACCATGTAAAGATCCTTGCAAGACGGGCAGTTATGGATCGCTCGATAGACGAGGCTTTTAGCTCTTAGCAGGTGGGTTTTCCTTTCCCTCTCGGACCCTGAACCGTCTCGAAAAGTGTGGAGGCGGCATTCAAAGTCGATGAAGGCCTTCCAGATGTGTGCGGAATGACGAGCGCCTTCGGCTTCGACGGCTTGCTCAAATATTCTCCTCACGCTGTGCTCGTTGAAGCTGGTTGTGTGGAGGTTCAACTCGACGTAGACGGCATACAACCATCTGACCGCCTCTTCCTCCGGCTGTCTGCGTATGAGCGTCCTCCTTGCCTCCCGCCGGTCTCCGAGGGTGACACGTTCCAAGGTGAGCCTGAGGTAGTTTTCGACCTTGCTCCTCATCTCGTTGGCGGCCAGGTTGGAGAAGAATTCAGTGTTGGAAGGAGCAGCTTCAACCGCGGCAGTGAGAGCCCGTCTTGCATCCGAGGGCCTAAAAGACCCTTTACTGTCTACATGGTGTCGAATGAAGCGAACTTCGTGTGTCAGGATGTCCTCCGCAACCCTGGTTCCGTTTTCTGCATCCTTGGACTCGAAGATCTTCGCCTTCGACTCAAAGACTTTACATGCGGCGCTGATCCCTGATCCCGCGGGCTGAATCAGGTGTTCGAAGAGGGCCAGGCAGAATACTACCTTGGGAAGTTGCTTTGGGCCAAAGGAGAAATGCATCTGCGAGTTGATAGAGGCAAAGTCTTCCCTGGTCTGGCGAATAGCCACGTCTGAGATCTTGAAGTCATTCCCTAGAATCTCTTTTAGCTTGTTACCTACACTCAAAGTTGTGTGCAGACGAGAGGATGCGGCCAGCATAAGCACACCGAGGGCTTGATCTGGGCGACCTTGCTTCCATTCAAGCTCGGAGAGGGCAGCCCAGATTGCGGGCGCTTCTTTGATCCCATTCTCTCCAAGACCAGACAAGCTTTCGAGAGTGGTCAGGTAGACTGTGCGGGCTGACTCCACCTTGCCAGCCTTTTTCTCGAGCTCAGCGTAAGCGTTCCATAGAACGAGATTCTGACGATCATCGCTCAAAATCTTCTTGGCCAACTTAATAGCCAATTTCAGGCTCACATGAGCTTCAAGCCCAAGACGAAGGAGCTGGATGGAGACATGGTTGATTCGTCTCCCAACCTGATCCAGAATCCGTCTTGCGAAGCGATGGTTCGCTGGAGTGCTCGAGTGGAGTGCGCAGCTTACATCTTGGGATAACGGAGATACGCCAGGATTCGAAAAGATGTTTTCCAGGGTGACGGGCCAAGATTTGATTGGACACCTTGAAGGGTCTGCAAGGAAGCTCTTCCTTTCTCGCTCCATGCGGAGCCCCTCGATCGATTCCGACGACATTGGTAGGTCGAACTTGTTCCTGGACAGATCCCTCAATTCTTCTGGCCAAAACTGGTCGCTCAGTTCAAGCGAGACTGAATGGTGCTTGGTTGCCGGCCCGGTGGCATTGTGAGAAAGGCTGGAGACCAGGTTCGAGGGAAGGCCTGCTGCCTCGAGCGACAGGTCGAGCAGGGCGACTTTGCTGTTCTGGCAATGGACGACGAAGAGAAGCGGACGAATGTCGGAGAAGAAAACGATCGAGTCCGGATCAATCTCTTCCTCTGATGCTTTCCACAAAGGCTTGTCAGTCGTCCTTGCCGGCAAAGATCGTGTCTTGGATCGTGACAACTCTGTCGATCTCCATCTCTCGAATGGATCCTTGGGTATCGGCTCATCTGAGAAAGCTTTCTCATATTCGGGCGGAGGGCGCTCTACGTTGAACGGATCACTCTCTGGCTGGCTTGACGCAACATCCCAGCCCGATGCCCCTTCCTCCCCCAGTCGCAGACCCTCCTTGTCCCAGAAGGACTGCAAAGAGTCCAAAACTTTCTCAATCCAGGCCATCTCTTGTTCTGATGAGGATGCATAGTCCCTCTCAAGGACCGATGGCTGGAAAGGTGGCTCGGAGAGACCTTCGGGACGAGAAGAGTTGAGCTCGAGCAGGGCTTGAGAGACTGCGATTCCCCATTCAACGAAGCCAGCCTCTCTTGCCAGCTTGCATGCCATGGAGGCGATTTGGATCTGTGCCTGCTCGCACTTGGAGCGCTCGGCACATTCATATGAAAACATGGAAGCCCTTGAGCCCATGGCCGCAACACCTCGAGCGAACTCCTTCCATACGGCCATGAACTCAAACAAAGACCAATCAGATGCCCGCCATTCTAGGTACTCGCTCCACAGGAGGATGGATTCTTCCAAGTGGTTGTGGTTCTCCCTTCTGTCCGTTTCCAGTATCTTATTCCATTCCTTCTGCAGTCTTTCCGAGTCCCAGAGACCGCTTGAAGCCGCAGTCCGGAGCCTTGCGAGGACTAGCTCCACTGGCTGAGAGGCCGTGAACTGACCAAGAGCCCTGTCGAGGACTGAAAGTTGAATGGCCGCGAGGGCTTTCCGCCGGGTCGCTCGAGTTTTCTTCAATGCTTCTTCAGCGAGTTCAGCCTCCCTCCTCCGACTGCGCCGGGACATTTTCCTCGGAAGGATATCAATCTTCTCTTGACCGCCACTTTCAATGATGCTCTCCTGCAGTTCTACGAGCTCGAGCCATGCAGCAGTATCCTGAGGATCTTGGAGCACTCTGCTGTTGAGCTCGCGGCTTTTCCTCCTTACTTGGTCATACGGATCCTCGAAAGTGTCGGTGTCTTCTTCAGACTCGCCCAAAATCGAGGCGTCAGAAGCAGATTCTTCCTCATCTTCAGGAAAAAGGTCGAGGCTAACCCGATGCCTTGGTCCCGATTCATGCCCTTGAGTTTTAGGCTTTCTCGTCCTGAGTTCGATGTAGTCTGTCCAAGTCTCGATTCCTATCAAGCCTGGCTTGCTCCCAACTCTTACTCTCTTCTGAGGGCGCTCGAATGTCCTCCAAGCTTGAGAGCTGCTTACATACCTATGTCTTTGCTTGCCGCCAGGAGCGAGCATCAGACCTTTGCCTTTCCTTCCCTTGGCGCTCTCTAGCGTTATCCTCAAACCTTCGTCCAAGCCTAGTACCCTGCCACCGCCAGCTCGATGTGATCTCGGAACCTTGGAAAAGTCTTGTCCAAACTTGGCCGCCTTATCGTCGCCGATCAAGTCGGTGTAGTAGAGGTCTCTTTCATAACTTGGGGGGGCTGTGGTAGGCTTGAGATTCAAGGAAAGAGCTCCGCACCCGTGATTCAGATGGTTTGAAGGTATGCCGAAAGTTGAGTTTGAAATTGGCCGAACGACACTTTCTTCCGACCGATCTCGGTAGGGGCGGTGGTGTCTGGAATCGCTTCGCCTGTGGTAAGAGGAGAGATGTTGATTCGATTCTTGGCGAAGATATGAGATTGAATCATGTTGCCGGCTACGACTCGACGACGTTTCGGTGAGATCTATCGTCTCATCATCTCGTCCATCTCCGTTTCTGTGATTTCGCCTTTCTTTTCTGCGTTCCTCGTGGTCCTCTTGATCAGGCTCATGTCTTTTCCGATGATGACTCGAGTGATCCTTTCCCCTGTCATGTCGATCGTGGCGCCTCCTTCGGTGCTCCTTCCTTTCAAAACCATCAAGCCTCCTTTCCTTTTCCTGTTCCTTTCCCTTTCCCTTTTCCCTCAACCCATCTCCTTTTTCTTCTTGGTCCCTGCTGATGCGAGATGGGGGAGCGGCTGGTGAAAAGGAGGAGAAGGTCGGCGGGCGGTTTGACGATGAAGGGCCTGGGGGATTGAAGGAGGAGAAGCTGGGAGGTTTCGAAGTTGAAGCCTCGGCTGGATTGAAGGAAGTGAAGGAAGGAGGGTCCTTTGCCTCCTTTTGAGCGGACATGAGCGATTCGGCAGCTCGTGTGTGTATGCTGGATCCCGCCACCAGGTCAAAGACACGAGGGAGAGAAAGGAGAGAAGGAGGAGGAGAAAGGAAGGCTGTCTCGTGTACAGGCTTTGCTAGCGTCAGAGACAGAGCAGCACTCGGGCTCAAGCACTGACACACGACTGGGGAAAGGGGATTACCAGAGGCCAAGTTTCAGGGAGTGGGAGTCGAAGTTAGAGGTAGTGTTTGGGAGTGGGTAACGTTTTCCTTTTGCCATGTTGCTTTCTTTCCTTTCTTCTCCCTCCACTTGGCTCAGGCCCAGGCTTGGGCACGTGATCTGATCATGTGATCTTGTCTTGTCCAGATCCTCTTTCTTCACCATCGACCCGCTCTCCTCTCCGCTCCACTCCTCTCCACCCGTTGGCTTGGTTGGATCGAAGCATGTACGTACTGTAGTAGTCTTTTCGATGGTGAGGTATCTGGTCTGTCGGTGAATGTGATGAGTGCGTTCTCCACTGCTGTACGTTGACACTCATGACTGTTATCATCACCACCTACGACGAACAATTACTTGAATCCACCTCTCTTCAGCTTGACTTTCAGTTGGTTGGGTCCGACCAATGAAGAATCGATTTTTTTTTTTAGCTTTGAAGCTCCGGCTCTCTCTGACTCGATTTGAATTCCACTGGTGGATCATTGGCTCCCATCTCTCTCTTTTCTCTCTCTCTCTCTCTCTCTCTCTCTCTCTCTCTCTCTCTCTCTTATCATCACCGAAACACACAGATGCTTCCACTCCTTCAGTTCTTCCCTGCAACCCTTTTTCTTCCCTTCGTGATTTTCCTCCTTTTCTTTTTTTTTTCTTTCTTCTGACGCTTCCCCCACTCTGTGTTGCGGTTCTGGTTGCCCTTCTCGATTTCCCACAGAGAGACAGGAAGACGCTCGAAATGTGTCTTGACATTTGAAATCCCCTACTTCCAAAACCTTTCCACTCCTTCTGCGCCTCACTCACCCACTCACTCACAACCCCCTCTCTTCCCCCCTTCACTTCTCTTGTCCCGATTCCCCCCTTTCTTTCGATTCCTTGTTTAGCGCGTAACGCATGCGCCATTCTTTTTTTCTGAAACGCTTCCGACTCCTCCCAGTCTCCTCTCCTTTCCCTTCCTTGCGTTCCTTGCCTCCTTCCTTGCCACCACCATCCCTCGCTCCTTCTCTCTTGCCTTCCCTCTACCACTCCCTCTCCTTACCATTGACACTCTCCCCAGCCCTTTTCATCCGAGCAATGTCGTCCCAGCCGACCGCCATCCTCTCCGTCTATGACAAGACTGGCCTCTTGGACCTCGCCAGGGGCCTTGCCGCCAAGGGTGTCAGGCTGCTCGGAAGCGGCGGTACCGCAAAGATGGTCAGAGAGGCCGGTCTCGAGATCGGGTAAGCATTCGCATCCTACATCCAATCCAAATCTCACTTCTCTACAGACCCACTCTGCTCCTCATAGCCTTCCATCACCGGTTCCAAGCTGGAGCTGATCATGAAGTTTTTCATCTCTTGTCGACTCGCATGGTTGACCGTCGTTCTTTCTATCTCAACCCCCCATCCCCCCCTCTCTCTTTCTCCCGCGACATCCGTCCTCCAAACTGTCCAGCGATGTCTCGGATATCACCAAGGCTCCCGAGATGCTCGGTGGTAGGGTCAAGACACTCCACCCGGCCGTTCACGGTGGTATCTTGGCTCAGACCGGCAAAGAGTCTGATCGCAAGGACCTCGAGGTCCAGGGCATCGCCCCCATTGACATTGTCGTCTGTAACCTCTACCCATTCGAGGAGACCATTGCTAGGGACCCGGCTCCCACCTTGGCCCAGGCCGTCGAGGAGGTCGACATTGGTGGCGTCACTCTCCTTAGGGCCGCTGCCAAGAACCACGAGCGGGTCTGGATCCTGAGCGATCCAAAGGACTACGCCAAATTCCTCGAAGAGTACGGTTCCCAAGGCGAAAAGGCCCAGGCCAGCAGGAATCTACTCGCGCTCAAGGCCTTCAGCCACACGGCCAAGTACGACGAAGCCATCAGCGACTACTTCCGCAAGCAGTACGCCTCCGTCGCTTCCTCGTCCGCCGGTGTCGTCCAGCAGTTCCCCCTCCGATACGGCGCCAACCCACACCAGAAGCCGGCCCAGGCCTTCGTTACCGAGGGCGAGATGCCGGTCAAGGCCCTTGCCGGCTCGCCTGGTTACATCAACCTCCTTGACGGTCTCAACGCGTGGGCCCTCGTCAAGGAGCTGGCCCAGTCGACCGGCCTCCCGGCCGCCGCCTCCTTCAAGCATGTCTCCCCAGCCGGTGCCGCTGTTGCTGTACCCCTCAGCGAAGTCGAGGCCAAGGCCTATTTTGTCGATGACCTGGGCGAGCTCTCGCCTCTCGCCACCGCCTACTCGCGTGCCCGTGGTGCCGACCGCATGAGTTCGTTCGGCGACTTCATCGGTCTCTCGCACGTCTGTGACGCCCAGACCGCCCGCATCATCGGACGCGAGGTCAGCGACGGTGTCATCGCCCCGGGTTACGAGCCCGAGGCCTTCGAGATTCTCTCTAAGAAGAAGGGCGGCAAGTACTGCGTCCTCCAGATCGACCCAGCCTACGAACCATCCCTCGTCGAGACCAGGCAGGTCTACGGTATCTCGATGCAGCAGCGAAGGAACGACGCTGTGATCGACAAGAGCCTCTTCAGCAACGTTGTCAGCGCCAAGAAGGACATTCCAGAGAGCGCCCTCCTCGACTTGACGGTCGCCACCTTGGCTCTCAAGTACACCCAGTCCAACTCGGTCTGCTACGCCCTCCACGGTCAGGTCATCGGCCTCGGTGCCGGCCAGCAGTCGCGTATCCACTGCACCCGTCTCGCTGGAAGCAAAGTCGACAACTGGTGGCTGAGGCAACACCCAAGGACGCTCTCCCTTCCATTCAAGAAGGGCACCAAGAGGCCTGAAAAGTCCAACGTCATCGACCTCTTTGTCGAAGGGACCGTCGAGGGCCCGCTCATGAAGGATACGCAGGAGAGGAAGGAGTGGGAGGCCTACTTTGACGAGGTCCCCGCCGGCCTCACCGAGCAGGAGAAGCTCGAGCACGCCAAGGCCTTGACCGGGGTTGTCTGCGCTTCGGACGCCTTCTTCCCCTTCCCGGACAACGTCCACAGAGCTGCCAGGAGCGGAACCTCGTACATCGCGGCTCCAGGCGGTTCTGTCATGGATGACGCCTGCATCCAGGCGGCCGACGGCCACGGAATCGTCGTTGCTCGCACCTCGCTCCGACTCTTCCACCACTAGATTCACCTACGATATGAACATCGAAAAAAAAAATTGCGGGGGCAAGCCCAAGACGCTCAGACTGCAAAGAAAAATGATTTCTCTGATGTCTCTGCATCGGCCCCCTTCGTCCTGTCCTGCTGCCCCTTTCTGTCTTTCACATTCTTTCTTCTAGCGTATCTTTCTATGGGAATATGGTCTCTCAACAAGGCCCCTTACCACAATGCTATGCCGTTGCTCTAAATCTTCTGAAGAAGCTGCCGAGCTTGAACTTCCACGCAAAAATAAAAAAGAAAAAGAGAAAAAAAGGATTAAAAATGAAATCCCGGAAATGAAACCATTCACACCTAGGCTCATCTCACACACAAATGCACTCACGCAAGCACCTTCCCCCCCCCCCCCCCCCCCCCCCCCCCCCCCCCCCCCCCCCCCCCCCCCCCCCCCCCCCCCCCCCCCCCTGCCGGTCCCTTATCACCTCCATGTAACATATCTCAACATACTATTTACCCCCATTCCCCTTTCATCAAACAACCCCTAGATCCTATTAGGACCTCGATACGTTTCCAAAGGGAGAAGGAATGAAAGAAAAATTTCGCCACTCTGGTTAGAGAGACTAAGAGCCACAGTAGCCAAGTTCGTGTGATGGTGTTACATATTTCCGTCCGTTCCGCCGCGGCAAGTGTGCAGCAGACTCCCTCCCTCTCCTCCCCGCCCTTCTCTAGGTTGCGCCTGTTCGAATCCTCTCCAACTCCTGAGCCAACCACCATTGGGTGTCCCAACCTTGGAAGACCTGACCTAGTTCCCTTGAGGCTGACTGGGAAGAATCTGTTGGGGAGCGGGTTGGTTGTGTGAGTGTGGCCGGGGGGAGTCGGGGTTTGGTCAGTTGAAAGGGAGTCAAGTTTTTATTGTCGCCTTGCGCTAGGGGAGGAGAAGGGAATCCTCACCCGAACCGTGAAAACCGTTCCGGGTATCACCTAGACCGTACCTTGCCCTCAGACATTGGGGCTGCTCCCATTTAGCTCTGGTGGAGAGGTGGATGGCGGTGGAGAGAGAGAAAGACTGTGAGTGCTTGGTATGGGTGTCATATGAAAGGAGAAAAATCTCCAGGAGACGGAGATGTTTGGGTGTCTTTCAAAAAAATAAAAAACATTATTTTTTTTAAAAAAAACACACACTTGTAGGCTTTGGTGGGGCCAAGCATCGACCTCCACTGGCTAATGGCGTTGGGACCTGCCAGGGCTATGGCCAAGGAGGGGCCACTATGAGGAAGAGGGGAGAACAGGAGGTTTTATTTTCCCTTTCTGGTAAACATGTGTTCCCTGTCAAGTTTCTATCACTCTCTTGGAGGTTGATCAAGATGGAGAAGAAAGAGAAGGAGGGGTAGTACGAACCTAGTCATGCCCACGATCAATCTGTCGTAGTAGAACCTGCCCTTGTGCTCGGCGTAAAACCTGTGAGCATCCTCAGCTTTCCAGAAGAGCCTTTTGGTCCTGACCATCTTTGGGCGGAGGGGGATTTCGAAAGAGGAAGGAGGGAGAAAGTGGCATGGTCAGGGAGACTAGGACTGGTAAGGGAGAGGGGGGGGTTTTGGGATTGGGTCATTATGGGAGGGCAAGGAAGGTAGATAGGTAGGTGAAAGGCGTTCCTTTCCTCGTGGAAGCGTAGGCGCGGACCTACCTGTAGACCGGACCTCTTGATTTCCTTGAGGATCTTGGTGACGTCGGGTTGGTAGGTGCAGACCGACGGTTTGATCAGCGCCAGGGTCAGCTCGAGATGGGGGACTTGCTCCCCTTGCCGCGCCTTGGACCCTGTCGCTGGATCGCTGTTGGGTTTCGTTGTTGTGGAAAAGGTGGAGAAGAAATTCGGTGATACCCTGTTGCTTCTGCTAGGACTGGAGCTCGAACTGGGACTGAGGCCGGGACTGGGGAGAGGTCTTCCTAAGGTCGGTCTCCGCAGAGTCGAAGTTGTAGCGGACCTCAGACTGGCCAGATCGATGCGGTTGGCGGGTTTAAAGCACAAAAGTGTCATCTTGCCCCTCTCTTCTTTGTCTTCTTTTCTGCCAATGTACGTGCACCTTGGGCTTGGTCCACTATGGGCTCCGATCTTCCTGGCTTGGGCGAGAGGAGAGGAAGGGAGGAGGAGGGAAATGAGGGCCGTCTCTTATGATCGCTGGTGTTGGTTGGTCTTTGATTTGAGATGGTGGGGGAGGGATGGCTGCCCACTCTGAATGGTTCGGTTCAGATGGGCTGGAGGAGCAAGGCTCTGCGGTTCCTCCACATCTTGTTCTTTCTCGGATCACAATGGATGACACCAAGTTCACAGACACCTCTCTCCCTCCTGTTTCTCAATGGTCTTGAAGTGATGTTTTGAAATCATCTCGCGGCAAGGTGGTATTACTCTGCCTGAGGGAAAGGGAGAGGATGAGGACGACGTTGCAAGCAGAGACCCCTGAGTGAAAGGGGGGGTAGGGATCGAGAGCACATGCCGTCATACATGCTTGAATGCGTCCACTACGGGGGGGATCAACAGCGATCGATCATAAAGCGCTTTTTGGGTGGCTCCAACTCCCTTGTGAAGATGAACTCGGCAGTCCTCTGTCTTGCGTGAGAGAGAGGGAGAGAGAGAGGAGAGGGGTGACAATCACAAAAGCTCTCTAGTCGTTCATGAAGCGATGGGTGATGGTTGTTTTCATCCGATTAGTTTCATCTCTCCTTGCCATCGTGTGTCTTTCGCGCCACCCATCTCGATCGATCACCTTTGAACCAAATTGGCGGGGGGAGTGGAATGGTGTAAATCCGACCAAGTCACAGTCAAAGTGATCAACCTCACTTCTTCCTCCCTTCGTGAGCGTGGATCAGTCAAACAGAGTCACGGTGAGTGGGCATGAGTGTGAGTGTGAGCATGAGTGTGACTGTGAGCGTGGGCGGAGATGTGAGTTTTGTGTTGGCCAGGCGAGAGCGGTCAGAGTCAGAAGCCACAGGTATGAATCCAAGTCCCGGGTGCAATCCAAGCATCCGACGACAACCAACACTCACTCCGACCCACTCACGCTCACTCACAAAACACGCACACACACTCTCTCTCAACCTCGCCCTCACCCCTCACCCCTCACCCCTCACCCTCACATTTACGCTCCTCCCTCTTCCTCCCCATCTCTCTCTCTCTGACTTGACTCAGACTCGTGTTCCTCCTCAGACCCCTTCTTGACACGCTCGACTCGATCGACTCCGTCGCTGGGCAGGGCACAAAAGTGAACGAAAAAGTAAAAGGTTTTCCTTTCGTAAAAAGAAAGGAAAGGGAAGGGAAGGAAAGGGAACGAGCCCCTCCCTCTCTTCTCACTCTTCCATCTCGCTCCACTCAGGCTCATTGGCTTGTAAGCAGTCACAGCCTGCCCTTCGTTCCATCCCAATCCCTTCCTCTCTTCTCCTCTGCCTCCCTCTGCCTCCCTCTCTCAACATCTCTTCCTCTCTCTCCACCCTGAGCCGCCTCTACCTGCACCATCCTCCTTCCTCCACCTCTACGCCAAGAAAGCTCAGCTCTTCCATCCCAAGCAACATCGCAACAAATCGAACCCTGCAGCATCTCGCCCTGCTTCCCCCCCCCCCCCCCCCCCCCCCCCCCCC
>KZ819744.1:55363-66460 GCA_003144235.1 Violaceomyces palustris | reverse complement strand
CCCCCCCCCTCTTTTTATTTCGGGACATCATCGCACGCCTTCCACTTTGGGGGGCAATCAGGAGGAGGCTTGGACGGTTTCGAGTCGGTTGGCGACTTGGTCAAAGGTCCTTTCCAGAGAGTCGAGCTCGACCAGGAGAGGGTGGTGAGGGGCCAAGGACCTGAGGTCTTCAAGGTAGTCGGCTGCCGGGTCCTGGGATGTGGTGGTGGTAAAGTGATTGGCCAGAGCGGCCTTGTTGGCTAGGACATGAGCGTTCCTAGGATCCTGATGGTGGGGGAAAGAGGGAGGGAAGGAGGTTTAAGGTTTTTTTTTTTTTTAAAGAAAAAAAAGTCAGAGTGAGAAAGGAGAGAGACAGAGAGAGACGGAGAGGGAGGGAGAGAACGGGAATCACCCACAAGTTTGCCAGCTTCTTCAAGTTCCTTCTTGGCACCCTTGTAGTCACCGTTGGAGGCCATGGCGATCGCTTTGCCCACCATCGAGTTGACGATGTTGGCCGATCCTGAGTTGGAAGGGTTCTGAGCCAGCTCGTCGTAGACGTAGTACGCCTGCTGGGAAGCTCTACCTCCCTTGGCCAAACCCAGCCAGGCCTCGATCAACTTGAGGTGCGCGAGGGGGAGGGGGGTTCAAGGGAAAAATCAACGCGAGGGGTGGTTTTTCAGCATGGAATTCGGTTTGATTGGGAGAGCTGGAAGGTGGAGAAGGCCCCTCGGACATCTTCTGGCTCCCCTCCTCGATTCTCACCTGGATCAGCAGAGAATCTTCTGCCCATGTCCTGGCAGCCAAGTACTCTTTCTGCGCCAGGTCAGGTCTGTTGATGGACAAGAGGATGTGGACGCCGAGTGCGACACTTGAGGGGGGGGGAAGAAGGAGGGAGGTGGGGGAAAAGAGACTTTGGTTCAGCCGACACGAGCGGATGGCCAACGAAGGGGAGAAGGGAAAGGATGAAACTCTCACCACTCGATCTCCCTGCTGGTGCCATCGCCGACGCCGAGGGTCTCCAAGGCGCCTTCAGAGTCACCGTCGATGAACATGGCGGTAGCGGCGCAACATCGGATGGTCTGACCCTTGGTCTCACCCACGACGGCCGAGTCCAACAGCTCTGTGAGGTTGACGATCTCGTTGGCCATACCCGTCTGATCGGCTTGGAGATTTGCGGCCAGGAACCTGGCCAAGGATCGAACGCTCTGGACGTGAGGCGAGGAGGAGGACTGCGGAGGTAGGTTGGATAGGAGCTGGAGACAGGCGGAAGGATCTACCGGGCTGGTGGAGAGGTGAGATCTGGCTGCGTAGAGGAGAACGTCGATCGATTCCGGTTGATGGAGGCTCAAGTTGGACGAGGATTCGAGCGCCAGCTGGATGCAACCTGGGTAGGCGCCTTGGTAGAAGAGTGATTGGACCTGGAAGAGAGTCGAGCTCATCCTTGCTCTTTTTTTTATGCTTTCTTTTTCTTTTCCTTTTTCTTTTTCTTTTTCTTCTTCTTCCTATTCCCAGTGTGGATGAGTTTGTTTCTAGGGCGTATATTTCGATGGGGGGGGGGGGAGGACGGTTCAATGTGGGAGATGTGGGAGTGAGGAAGGAAGATGAGGATTGAGGATGGAGAGGGGAAGGGAAGAGGGAAGACAACCTTGTTGTTGGCGTTGGTCACACTCTTGGTCTTTCTAGCACGAGCCACCACCACCACCACCACCGTGAAACAACACCGAGCCACACACGTCCTTGCCCCCCTCCCCGCGACCAATCCAACCACACCTACAGCTAGCTCTCTTTGTCAATCTACATCGCAACAAGAAAGCAAAGGACAGGGCTTGGCTGTGTACGTGTGTGTGTGTGTGTGTGTGTTTGAGTGAGAGAGAGAGGAAGAGAGACTCTCTTGGTTCAATGCTGGAATTACAGATGAGATGTGGAGAGGGAGACTTGCTCGGGTTTGGAGGGGAAAAGAAGAAAGGTGGAGTGGCGTCTTTTGTAAAGCATCATGATGTGAGAGCAGCAGCTGGCAACAGAGGTAGAGATGGGACCAACTTGTCCCAAGCCTTGCAAGGCAGGGGATGGTTACCACCTTCAGCCCATCATCTCGTCGTCCTCGGCGTCACGATCAAGGTCGCGGATCTCGACGTCTCCCTCCACCTCGTTCAAAGGGATCTGTGCGAGCTCGTCGTCGTTCCAGTCCCAAACTTCTTCCTCGGACAAGTTGGGACCCTCCCCTCCCCCTGCGAGGTCCCCCTTCTCCTCCTGGTGGTGGTGGTGGTGGTGCAGGTACTGAGAGTAGAGGTACTCGTCCTCATCCACCATCTCCTCGGGGGGCTCCATCTCTTTAGGTATCGGTCCGGCCAAGTGGGCCCCTCGACGAGTCCGGTACGCTTGCGTCCTGCTGACCGCGCTCGTTGGGGTCATGGGTCTTGAGGCAGGGAGGTGGTGGACGAGTCGACGTTGATCGCTTCCAATGTCACTCCGAGCGTGCTCCTCCTCCTCCTCCTCCTCCTCCTCCTCCTCCTCCTCTTCCTTACGCATCTCATCCTCCAGGTAGGCGATCTCGTCAGCCCCCAACCATCCGAGTTCCCTCTCCCCACTGGACTCTTGCAACCTCCTCATCCTCCGATACTCTGCTATCATCACCCTCCTGATCAGCTCGTCCTCCTCATCCTGCCAACTCTCCCTGCCAACGTCGCCACGGTGGCCTTCGACGAAGCCTTGCGAGCTCGAGTTGGTGAACGTCGTGTTGTCCTCGTCGTTGATCTCAACGTCGCTGCTGCTGAGAAGATCGTCACTGCCAAACATTCCACCACCACCTGCCCTCCTCCTACCAATCTCGTCGTAGTCGTCGTCGTCGTCGTCGTCCAAGGAGGCGAAGCCCGGATCGCTGAATGCTTGACCCCTCCTCTTGGCCAGAGCCTTCTCTCGGTCCCTCCTCATGTTGAGCTGGCACCTCTCCCTGAACCTCGCCCTCCAAGCCTCGTCATCCTTGGCTCTTCCTCCGTTGGCGAACATGGTGGCGGAGGTAGAGCCACGATGCGTCACAAACCTTGATCTCCCAAACGCACCCGACGATCCTCCTCCTCCTCCTCCTCCTCCTCCTCCTCCGCTCCGCCTTTGACCAAGAGGGCTCGAATGGTGGGTACCCACCCTCGTCGTGATCCGATCGCCACCACCACGGACGGCTTGAAAAGGCCCTGGCTGAAGCATGGGCGGTTCTGACCTCTCCTTCTGCCGAGTGACAAAAGGTCTCGTCCCCTCATCCACCCACCGACTCCTCCTCTTCCTTTCCTCCTCATCGTCATCCACCACGCTGCGATTGATCGTACGACTGAAGAAGGAGAGTCTCCTGGCTTCAAGGACGGCGGCCGTGGATGGTGGCAAACGTGAGGAATAGATCGGGGAAGAGAACTGCTGGAGAGGCAGGTACCTGCCAGATGCGGTCGGGGTCGTCTGTGTGGAACCCGGTCCAAAGGTGGGAGGACTGGACGACATGTTTCGTGGTTAGGATGAGGTCGTGAAGGGTTTCCTCTAGGCCCCCTGTTTCCCACTCCCCCTTGGGTTTCCCTCGCTTCAGGTCCGGAGGTCTAGTATATCAGGGTTCTTGAAGGGAACTAGAAAAGGTTGGGAAGATGGTGAAGGAAGGTGGGATGGATGGGATGATGACTTGGAGGGTTGGAAGCATCCACGACAAGCCAAAGCTTCCCATTTGCAGGAGGAGTAAGGAGGAGAAAGGATGCGAGCGCTTTACGCGTCACGCCGCCCCGCCCCCGCGTGATGCCGCTGACAAGGACATCATAGGCTTCTTCATGAAATCATCATCATCCAGGCCCTCCCTTCCCACCATGAATCGCACTAGACTGCTCGGCAATCTAACAAAGATCCCTTCCTCATCCACATCCCCCTTGAATTCTTAGCAAAGAGATTTCATCGACTCCATCATCTCGGGAAATGATAAAGTGAAAAATGTTTTGGTATTTTTTTTTAAAGAAAAGGTAGTGTCCTAGAGTAGGGGCAGGAGCGGGGGATCAGCCAATGAAAGTGTCTAGTGGTTCAACAACCCTCTTGCTTGCTTTCTTTCCGGAAAAGAAAAAGGAAAAAGAAAGATGAACAACAAAGAAAGAAGGGAAGAAATAAAAAAAGTCTGAAAAGCCCAAGATCACCGATGGCTGACCCTGCCAGACCGAGGATTATTCGTCGACAGCTTTCAAACCCAGACTCTCGCTCCTGACCAAGGGTATGGGAGAGGCACTCGCACTCGTGGCGCTCGCCGACTCATTTCCCGAAGAACTCGTCCTGTTCCTCTTTCTAGAACCCAAGACCCTCCTCTTTGATCGGAGGCTGCCTCCAGCAGCCTTGTTGCCTTCTCCCGTCGACCAGTCCTCCCTTCCGTTGTCCCAATCCTCCTCCGGATCGGAACCGCCTCCTCCATCGCTGAGAGCCTTACCAGCTTCTAATCTCAAATCATCCATCCGACTCGTGCCCGAACTAGTGGCCGGAAGCGAGCTGATCGAGCCATCCAGCCGAGTTGAGATCAAAGCCGGAACCCGATCGCTCGTGGGTGGTGACGATGCTCGAAGGGGTGGGGATTTCATCACGCTCCCGTACAGGGACTGGCTCTCCCCTACTTGGTTGACGTCCGAGGCCAGACGAGATGGGAGAGTTGGGATCGGGCTTGGGTTAAGGCTCGGGCTCTGACTCTGGCTTTGGCTGCGGCTCTGGCTTCCTCGGTTCGAAGTTTCCCTCGAAGACGGCCGCGATACGTCCGGAGGGTAATTGTGAAGCCCGTCGGTCTCCCTTTGCACTGAACCCGAAGGAGAGAGTCGCCGTCTGGTTGACAACCCCTTCTTGTTCAGGTTACTCGACCCACTGCCAATGGCGTGGTCACTGTCTGATTCAGAGTCGCTCGCCTCGCCGATCAGGTGCGCCGAGCTCGACCTGTTGCGACTCCTGCCGGCATCCTGGTATCCGTTTCCTGTGTCTCTGGTGCGAGATGCACAGTTGCGAGTCGATTCGAAACTCGACCTCGACTCTCCATCCTCCTCGTCTCCGTTCCCGACTTTCGCATACACGCTCGTTTCAGGGTTGTGCCTAAGCAGTGTGTCTATGAGCCAGAACTATTGCGACGAGGACAGGAGAGACAGAGGAGGAGGGGGTGAGTGGTACACCATGGAAGGCGAACAAGGCGCGAGCGGGAGGATGCCGAGACCGCTGCTGGAGTTGATAAGACTCACCTGTAAGACGTTCATGACCAGGGGGAAGAGCGCCATGGAAAAGACAATCTGCGCGTTCTTGTGGTCACCAAACAGGTCGAGCAACCATTCTCCGAAGACGAAGAGGAAGGGAAAGAGATCGAAGAGGGCGAGGACAGCGAGCTTCATCAAGAAGATGGTGAGAAGGTAGGTCGAAAGCTGCTTCAGCCAGTAGCTGATGCGTGGCCTGCTTCTCCTGGCACCCGGTGCTGCCGGATCCCTGTACTGGCCAGACACGAAGCCCGTCAACCCAAACCGGTCGGTGAGGGCATGGGTGATGAAGCGAAGAGTCACATAGATGAAGAAGACGCCTAAGAGGTCGGAGAGGACGAAACCGGGGATCTTTAGTGTCTTTTCCATAGTCCCTCTCTCTCTCTGTCTCTCTCTGTCTCTCTCTCCCTCTCCCTAAATCTTGCCTCGAACCTCTTGGAAGCGCACAGAATCGAGATCGATCTTGAATCGAGGGTGAATCACTTACCGAGAGTGGTATCTACGAGGATGTTGAGGAAATAGAGCGAGCAAGGATTATTCCCCCCTTCTTTGGCAACCAGGTCCGATAGGACTACGTTTAGAGTGTGCACAAAGACTTGACCAAGCATCTGCTTTGTGATATCGAGGATCCTAAGAGGGAGTTCGGATTCGAAGGCAAGGAGAAGGGGATGGATTTGCCCACAGGAGGTCAGAGGGGTGTGCTGCCCCGCTCTCGCCTAGCAGGGCTCTGGTTGTGAAAGAACTCACCAGATCTTCCACTTTCTCTTGGGTTTTTCCCGTTGCCGTTTGTATATCAGGCTACCCACGACGAGGAGACCCATGGTCGCCTGAACCACCAGAGCGACTAGCACACGAGGTCACAGGTGCCAAGGCGAGGGACCGACATCGAGATAAGCATTCCGCTCCACTCGTCTTTGAGCAAGAGAAAGCAGTTGGAGGATGGATCGCCAGACCCAGTGCGGGCCAAGGGAAGCGAGCAAGCAGGTCGTGATGCTGCATTTGGAGCCAGGTGCGGTGCTCTAGTGACTCACATGGGCCGAGGAGCCTGCAATTGTCGCTATCGACTTCTGGGCTGTCGAGGATGGAGGTAGGGGTGGGAATCGAGGGCGACTGGATGGTCGACGAGGTGGGTATGGCATATAGATCTCCTCTGAGGGCCAGCATGGGCGGTGAATAGTGCGACACCATGGCGCCGCGAGCCGGTGAGGGTTTGGTCTTGGCACACACAAGCTATGCGATGATCCTTGACGGAGAATGCGGGCGTGGATCCTTTGGTGGCGTCAAGGAGGGGGAGGAAGGGGTTGTTGCTGTGCGAAGGTCTGGGGTCGTAAGGGATTACACTGTCGGGGGAATCATCCGATGATGGGTTGGGAGAAGAGTTCAACGAGGGAGGGAAAGCCTTCTGGGTCACTCGGTTGACTGCAAATGCCCGGGGCCCACGTTTGAGATGGGTTTGCGTGCGTGGAAGGCGAGGGGGGGGGGAAGGGGGAAGGGAAGCCAAGAAGTGAGTCAAGGTCAAGCATGATATCAACTTTTTGGACTGTGAGTTGGAAGCAGCATGCAAAGGAAACCGTGAATTGGACTAAACCGCATGCAGAGTCATCATCCACAACAACAGCAACACCTGCTGCTACTGACAATACTGCTGCTGCCTGCTACCTTCTACCTTGGATCTGAGAGAGCTCACAAGGCAAGAAGGTGTTGGGTTGATCCACCCCTCCTCCTCTTCCTCCCCCTCCTCCTCCTCCCCTCCCCACCACCCACCCTTGAACGACGTGCAACGCTCAACTCGCCTCGGTACCCTGAATGTGAATCTTGTTTCCAACAGCTGAACGAGTTGACGACGCCGACTCACCTCTTCGCAGAGCCTGCCAAAGTTAGGAGTGGAGGGTGACTCGGTGCGCCTACCCTCTTGATCGTGGTCGTCTCGATCCTCAAGTGGTAGGTGCACACACACTACTTCCCAAACTCGTTTCGCGTGTCAGCGTCCTCGATTTGGATTGATGGTGGGAGCGAGCGGTGAATAGCAGTTACTGGTCCTGGTCTGAGTTGGTGATCGTGAGCAGTGACTTTTAAAACAGTGGTGAGTGATTATGAGTGTTGACTACATTCCCCATCCGGATCATCGTGATGGCAGTAAAAAGATCAACTCTTGGAGGAAACGCCGCCCAACCTTGAAACACATCGGGGGTGCTCACGTGATCAGGACGCCTGCGCCTGCCGATCTGAACCCGATAAAGATTGGAAGAAGAGCCTTGGCTAATCCAACCAACCCTTCTTCAAGCCTCACTTGCCTCTCTTGCCTCCCCTTTCCCGCCCCACGCTCCAAGTCGGCTTTGTCCACCCATCTGCACCATGATTTTTCCGCCCAAAACCGAAAGTCCAAAAGATGAAAAAGCGCCAGACGAGGCGGCAAGGTTGGCCCCCTTGGTGGAGAGGAGCAGATGGTGTGAGGGAGGAGAGGTCGGACGGCACCGAAAGAAAGGGTCCAAGATCAGATCAAGCCTGTTCAATCAATCGCGAATTCGCCTTCCTTCTCGCCGACAAACCGCCCCCTCGCCCAGGATGGACGATAAGCAAGAGAAGTGGTATCGAGTATCGAGCATACTCGTACCGTCCTTGGTTTTCTTCCCCTCCCCTTCCAAGGCCCTTCCTTCCCCTCGTCGCTCCACCGCCTTGTCAACTTGCTTCCTGGAAGTAATCTTGCATCCTCGTCTGGAAATCGAACCGTTCGTTATCAAGAATTCTTGTGGATCATCCTTCGCTCCCTCTTCGCCTTCGTCTCCTTGATCTCTTTCCCCCCTCCCCGCTCTCTCTCTCTCTCTCTCTCTCTCTCTCACGCACATACACACACACACACCCCGAATCAAAACTGCCTTCCTGCCTGCCTGCCTCCCTACCCGCCTTATCAGAGTCACCCCCCGACCCAACTTTTCTCTCTTCGCAAACCTCACCTTTCCAATCCCTTTAAAAGGTCGAGGGGGGTGAACTGCCGCCTCCCATCACAGCCATGTCCTTCCCCCTACCCTCCATCCGCTTCTCGCTACCCTCGGTGCCCAGAGCAACCACTAGAGTCAATCTACCGACCACCACACACCTCCGGACCTCTCCCTCGAGCAGACTTCCAAGCATGGCACCCGTAGCAACGTCTCGCAGCGACCTCCACACGTCGTCGTCCTCCTCCTCCAAGCCAAAGGTCCTTCTGCTGGACGAGATCAAACTGGCTGAGAAGGAGCTTCAACTCCTCCAGTCCAAGGCCCAAGTGGTTCGTTCCACCGCCACGTCCCGCGAGGACCTCATCCGAAAGTTCTCGACCAAGGGCGACTACTCGGACGTGGTTGGCATCTACCGACACTTTGGCGGAGCGCGCTCGATCAAGGTGACGGGGAGGTTTGACCAAGAGCTCGTCGGCTCGCTCCCCGCCTCTCTCAGGTACATCGTCCACAACGGCGCCGGTTACGACCAGCTGGACGTCGCCTCCCTCTCCGACAGAAACATCCAGGTCTCCAACGTACCGACGGCGGTGGACGATGCGACCTCGGACGTGGCCCTCTTCCTCCTCCTCGGAGCCATCCGAAGGTTCCCCCAAGCCCAGTCCGACCTCGACCAGGGAAAGTTCAACTCGGCGTTCAGCTTCATGAGCGCGAGGGACCCAAGAGGCAAGGTGCTCGGCATCGTCGGAGCTGGAGGCATCGGAAGGGCGTTCGCCTACAAGGCCTCGTACGCGCTAGGCATGAAGGTCATCTACTACAACCGGAACCGGCTCGACGCCAAGCTCGAGTCCGAGGCGGCCAAGGGGGGGATGGAGTACGTGGGTTCGATCGACGAGCTGCTGAGGCGGAGCGACGTCGTCAGCCTCCATTGCCCGCTCACTCCGCAGACCAAGGGCCTGATAGGCAAGAAGGAACTCGGCTCGATGAAGAAGGAGGCGATCCTCATCAACACTGCCAGAGGTCCGGTGATCAAGGAGGAGGAGCTCGCCGAGGCGCTAGAACAGGGAGTCATCGCCGGCGCAGGCCTCGATGTCTACGAGAGCGAGGTGAGTCCCGAGGGGTCCCGAACGAACATGAATTCATACGCATATAGAATTACAAGCCAGCTTCTTGGGCATTTCACCTTGGCGGCAGTGTAGGATCGCTTGGACGGGATCTCGTCACCTCCTTCCGTGCTGCTCGAGACGAGCGTTGGCTGATCCCCCCTTCTCCTTTCCGTTTCCTCCTCCGCTCCCCACCCATCCCTCCTCCCTTGAACTTGGGACTCCAGCCATCGGTCCACCCGAGACTCTTGGCGCTCAAGGACAGCAAAGCCATGCTCCTTCCTCACGTTGGGACGCTGACCCTGGAGACACAGACCGAGATGGAGGCCGTCTGCCTTCGAAACCTCATCCAAGGACTAGAGAGCGGGAAGCTGGGCTTCACCGTCCCTGAGCAAAGGGGGCTCAAGTTTGATTGAGGCAAAGAAGGGGGAAGGGGCTGGCTCTGCACGCATAGACCTTTCTCCATGTACATACATTTATCGCGCATACAAACACACACACACTCCCTCTCTCCCTCTCTCTCGATACCTTGTAAAAAGATCGATGGAAAGAATGACGGGATGGTGTGAGTCGGATCGTGGCACGCCAAGCGGCAGTTCGGTCAAAGGGGGGGAAAGGATCTTGGATAAATTCCAGGAAGAGAGAATCAGATCATCCTGTCGAGTGAGTGAGCCACTGAGAAAGAGAGAGAGAGTGTGTTCGTGATTGTGTACGTGATCATGTCTACTCCTTCTTCAACTCCTTGTGTCGCTATCCAAGGTGGAGTGAGGGGAGGTTGGAGTGGGAAATGGTTCGTTCCGCGTGAATCCAGAGTCTTGGTGTTTGGTGGAGGTGGGGGGGAGAGGGATCACCGAGTTTTTACACTGGTCACCGAGTTTTTACACTGGTCGGTGAAAGGAGGAAGGATGGGAGAGGAAGATTGATGGTCACTTGCTTGCCAACCAACACAGGAACCCCCCTATCGCAACCACGAGCGACCCCGGCCACTTCCACACCTACGGCTACGACCACAACCATACGTACTCTCACCCACCATCAGCCCTCCCATCAGTCCAGTGTGAAAAGATGAGCGAAATCACAGCCTCGAAGAGACAGCTCACGATCAAGACCGGTGTCGTGAAGAGGTAAGACGATTCTTGGATGAATTCACCCCCCCCCCCCCCCCTTCCTTTTGACTCCCGGAACCAAGATCGAGAGGGACAGAAGAGCGAAGAGATCTTGGCTAGAGAGTGCTCATCGTCCCCAAGAATCGTCTGCTGTGCTGTGCCTGGTTCGCTCTCATCCACTCACCCCGCATCTACCTTCGTTTGAACCCTCCCCACGAATCCCTTCAACAAAATGATCGCCCCTTGTGCTTTGGGGGGGGATTGGGGTGACCGTCACTCTCCTACAGGCTGACCAAGGAGGAGAAGACCTACGTCAAGGAGGTCGAGGAGCAGCTGGCCAGGATCGACCAGTACATCTCCGAGGGAAAAGATGAGTGGCATGTGAACAAGCAGGTGAGCATCCCCTCCTTCTTGTCCAGCCCAGTCTCTTTCCCCCATCATCCACCTTTCCCCTCTTGTATCTCGCCGCACTTGCTTGCGGAAGAAGGAGTTCCTTTCAACGCAGATCTGGGGCGTACGCTGAACGAAGGGCCCTCCTCTCTCATTCATCTCTACTCAACCACAACCACTCACACACGCACTCTGTCTCTCGATTGAAAGAGGGAAGTCCTCCAAGACTGCATCAAGATGGTACCGGATTGTCGCAAGAGGTTGCAGAATGCCGTTGAGGATCTGGAAAGCTTGCTCGTGAGTGGGGTTCTCTTTTTTTTTTTTCCTTCTCCTTTTCCGATTCCCCCCCCCC
>KZ819744.1:41624-55353 GCA_003144235.1 Violaceomyces palustris | reverse complement strand
CCCCCCCCCCCCCGTCGTCTTGGTCTGCATCTGACTCGTCTTCGACCTATTCATCTCAATGATCGCTTTCATCGTTCGCTTTGACCTCGGAACAGGAAGGCCTGGAGGGTGAGATCCATTCGACCGACGAGGCGAAGGCTGCGAGCGAAGTGCTGCAGCTTGCCAAGGCTAGTTTGGAGGAGCACGGGAAGGCTTCCTTCTGAGGGGTTCATCGTTGCTTTGACATTCGCACCCCACGCCGCGCACACATACAGTCCACACATGTTCACAAGCCAGTCCACGATGCATTGGAAGGTACAAACGTGCATGGAAAAGCTGTCATCTTGGCAGGAAGGAGAGGGTGGTAAGGTGGGAGGGGAAGCGAGAGGCAGAGGAGGACGAGTGTGAGTGCGAGTGCAGGTGTGAGGGTGAAGGTGAGGGTGAGGGTGACTCTGAGTGTGAAATGGGGTCAAGACCGTGGTGGCGGTTGCTGGGGCTCTTTTCCATCATCCCTCCACTTGTGACCTGCCTTGCCTCTTGTCCACCCACCATCACCTGTTCGCCTCTTTGCTTCCTAGCCGTCTTCTTCCACCTCCTCTCGCTCTAACTCTTCCTACCGCGCACACCGCTTCGTCACCTTCTTCATCTCATCCGCGGGCTATCAACCAAGCTTCAAAGCCCCGTCGATTGGTTCAAGATGTCCCAGCCGTCTATCGCCTCCGAATCGACTCCTCCTTTGGGAGGATCCTCCTTCTCCTCCTCCTCCGCCACCACCATCATCCAAACCACTGGTAACTCACAAAGCCGAATCTTGAGACCTCAACTAGACACTCTGGCTTCCTTGGCCACCTCTCCACGTCCAGCCTACACTCTCGCCACGATCTGTGAGTCTCCCTCATGGTCTCATGCCGATTTGAGCTGGGGCGGGATTCCAATCCTACCCCAACCTGGTACACCTCCCCCCCACCCCCCTCCCCCCACCCTCTCTGACGCTCCCTTTCCTCCCTTGACAAATGTTCTATCCGATCCGGTGTATTTCTTCTCTTTCGCAATATCAAAAATAATAACTATGATGATGATGGACCCTTCGAACAGTCGCGTTGTCTGCACCTTTTGGCTTTTCCTCCGCTGTCCAAGGTCAAGAAGCTAGCTCAGGTCACAAGCATGCTCCTCCAGCCAATTCCGTCTCTTCCGCTAAGGGCTCCTCGCTGATGGCCACCAAGGCCATGCCTCCTTTCTGGCAGCTGGCAGGCCTCGCCGCCATCTTTGCAGGGGGCGGGTACATCATCGAGCAGGGTGACCCCCTGAATGGAAGCGGCGTCATCTCAGGTGAGCGAGAGGAAAGGAAAGGATCGGGATTGGATTGATTGTAGGGGAGGAGGTCGAGGTTGAGGGGGAAGGCAAGAGAAGAGAGCAATGGAAGGCGTGCGTTCCTCTTCCCTTCCTTCGTCGAGTCTCGGTGGGAGGTGGATGGTATGATCGATAGCCTCCTCACCCGACCAAATTCGATGAAGGCTTGCGCTGAAGTGATCCCCTTCCATTCGATCCCTCTTGTTTCCTTCCTCTCCCTGTGGCATCTGCTCAACAACCCTCACAGCTTGGTCGATCACCTACCTGATCTTCAGGACGATGCCGACGCTCACCTCTCTGGTAAAGAGTCCGCTCGCCCTCGGTTTGAGCCTCAGCACGGCGACACTCGGGCTCGGGGTCCACGGCTCCTACTACTTTGACAAGACCAGCTGGAAAGGCGCGGTGCCTGGTCTTCTCGACGTCGACAGCGGGGCGCTCGCAAGGCAGAGCAAGGCGGTGGAGGACACGGTCGAGAGGAGGAAACCTCAGCTCATCCGCGAGAAGGTGGACGAGAAGCTGGCGTCGTCGATACCGGATCCGCACGAGGTCGAGCCGACCGAGGCTACCTCGGCTTCGAAACCCGAAATCGTGGCGAAGGCTATGGGGAACGGAAGGTTCCGAAGCCTGGTCGATGTCGACCTTGGAAGAAGGAGCGCCGAGAGGCTGGTGTAGAAGGGGCTCCTCGGACCGAGATCCCTTTCCTTCCCTCAGAACCCCTGTCCCCTTCTTGCTCCTCAACCAGAGAAGAAGGAAAAGAAGAAACACCAAGGACCCAAAAAAAAAAAAAAAAACTTTTCTCTTCTCGCATTTTTCTTCCTTTTTCACCCTCATGTTTCGCATCGGACGATGATGGCGTGATGGTACACAAATCTCGAGGGAGAGGGAGAATTTCATTTCATTCTGTTCCCTAAAGGGCCAAAGGGAGGAAGCGAGAAAATCCAAGAGGCGAAAGGGGCGGATCAGGGCATAGGGATGGGTGGGGAAAGCGAAAAGGAAGGGGGAGGCAGGAGCCGGAGACACCACGCGAGAGAGAGAGAGAGAGAAGGAAGCAAGGATGCTTCACAGGAGACCGCCTTCAGCCTGGAGAAGGGCGACTTGTCTCTTGGTCTCGTTCCAAGCCCCTGCTGGTGGTGCGGATTCGCTTGCGACTGGCGGAGGGGAGGGTGGACGCCACCTCTGGAAAAGGTTGGGGCGGCGTTCAGCTCCGACTTGGCCACTCGGCCTACGGTTGGCTTCCTTCTCGGATCCTCTCAGAGCAGCTCCCACCTTGATTCGATCTTGGAAGGCGACACCTCGAGGGCCCCCACTCGCCTCACGTTGAGTTTCCATCCCTCCTCCTCCTCCACCACCTCCTGGGGCAGGTTTGGCCCTTCGCTTGGCTATGAACTCCTCCCCCCTGGCCGGCAGACCGATATGGTGCCTCTCGGTCAGACCGAGGTTTGGGTGAGAGTAGCAAAGCAGAGATTCGGGACCAGGTTCAGGATGCCTCTTGAGCTGAGCGAGCCTACCTCTCTCGCTCGTCTTGTGAGAGAAAAAGTAGATCCCCGTCGCCGTCGCCCCAAGCACTTTTTTTTTTTTTTTTGTTCATTTTTTGGGAGATTTCGAATATGGATTCCGTCATTCTTCGAGTGTTTGGTTCGAACCTTTTCTTCCTTGCCCACCCTCCACACTTTCACCTCACTTCCTTTCATCTAGACTCACTGAGGATGGAGAGAGGGACGAGGGAGGCGTCCTTGGAAGAGTACCTCCTGTAGTTGTTCAACAACCTACCGACCTTTGAAAGGTGGCGGTCCGAAGGAAGCCTTGGAGGTAGGCTGGTGGCGTGGGAAGGTGGGAAAGCGGCCGACATGGGAGAGGAAAAGAGCGAAGGAAAAGGAGCTCGGGAGGGGATTTGATCTTTCGACAAGGTCAAGTGGACGGGTGGGGAGTGGGGCTTATGTATGTCCGCGAGTGAAGGAAGGGGTTGATGGATGGGGATGGGGGGGGGGATGGGGTTCCAGCTTTCCGAGAAGGTCTCATCCGCAGGCAGGTTTCTTTCTCCCTTTTCGTTTCCACCTCCTCTCTCTCTTCTTGCTCGAGGGCCAGGAAATCGTTGGACAGTCAAAGTGGTTTCAAGGTAGAATCCACCAGGAAAAAGAGTGGGGCAAAGTTGGGCTGCACTGGATTACTGTTCACAGAGTGAACCCTTGGACGATCTGAGGGTTACTGAACGGGAGGTGGGTCGGTCAACCTTGGCCGCGGGAGAGGTGGGTTACATGTTTCATGACTGATCCAGGGGGGGGGAGGGTGGTGGTAGTAGTAGTGTGAGTGTATGGTCTTGTAATGCATAAAGTAAGGTAGGTAGCATGGGGGTAAGAGGGAGGAGAGTCAACAAAGTGATCCCTCACTCCTCCTCCTCCTCCTCTCTCTCTCTCCCCCTTCACACCCAACTCCTCCCTCCAGCCTTGGCCTTGGTAAAAGGGAAAGCGGGTCATCTGACGCTCACCCTTCTTGCCTCCACACACACACCACGTAACATACCAACCTCGGCTCTGTCTCAGTCCTCTCCTTTTCCATCCTCGTCGTGATCAACCACACTCGCCTAAAAAGGGGAACCTTTCCTTCCAAAGGGGATCGAGCGAGGACCCCATGGGTGGGGGAGGTGAGTCTCCCAACCGATCCAACCTGTGGAGACGAAAGTCGTACCCTTCGAGTAGTGTTGTTCTCCTTTCTCTTATCCGATTCCTTTCTTTGTTCTTTCCCCCCCCCCCCCCCCCCCCCCCGACACACATTTTGATTTGCCGCCACCGATCGATCCCCCCCCCCCCCCCCTCCCGTCCCTCCTGTGAAGGGCGTGTCGGTGTCAACTCCCCCTTCCTCCTCCATCCTCGATTCAACTTCCACCAAGCCTGAACGTCACGTCAGAGGAAATGCCCCTCCAAGAGAGATTCCCCCCCCATCGTGGAAGATCTCTCCCTCTCTCCCTCTCTCCCTCTCTCCCTCACTCAACCCCAATCTCGATGGTGATCCCTGCTCAACCTCATCCTTCCCCCCCTCGCTGTGACACAGATCTCATCGTCTCGATCGGGGAGGAAAGGTCTTCCACTCAACTGGAATGGATTGTGAAAGAAAAACAGGGAGATGGGCCAACCTCCTTTGGAGCCATGGGTCGCTCCCACCCCGAATCAAGCTTGTCATACCTCTTGTAGTAAGAGCCCGTCTGTGTCTGTGTGACGGTGTTATCTACATTTTATCTATGTGCGAGAGGGAAGTTGGCTTCACACACTTAATTTTTTTTGTATTCTTCTTCCTCTTCCCCCTTCTTCTCCTTCTTCATTTTCTTCCTTTTTTCTCTCCCCAACTTCGTCTCCCTCTCTTCCTCTCCTTCCCTCTTGCGTGCAAGATGACCCACCCCTAAAGCTTAGCTCCCGCCCAAAAAAAATAGGAAAAAAAAAAAAAACAGGGACCCTTTCTCATTGCTGGAAGAGCAAACTTGCCGCCACTTCCACATTGCCGCCTGCGGCGTCGAGCAGTGCTTTGGCTTGGGTTTCGCTGGCACCGAGGTCGACCAGGCTCCTCACAGAGGACTCGGGCCACTTTGTGCCTCGGATCCGATCGTGGATGCCAGAGGATGGTGGTGCTTGATCGCCGCCGCCACCCGTCTGAGCTGCACGCTGGGTCAGAGGGGAAACCGCCTGCCTGGATGACGAGGCGCTGTTCAAACCTCCCAAAGCGGAGGGTGGCTTGCTCGTGCTTGGCGCCGCGTTGGGCGCCACCCTTGCAGCTCCCGGCCCAGCAATGGAAGGAGGTTGAGGTCCAACGTTGCCTTCCTCTTCCTCCTCACCCTCCATCTTTGCCGAAGCTGGCAGCTCGTGTTCGTCCAGGAAACGGATCGACTTTCCCTGGATGATGAGCGAGTTCTTCGCCAGATCGATGCTCGCCTGATACCTCTTGAGCATGTCCAGCCCGAACAGCATCTCCACGCCTCGACCCTCCATGATGGTGAACGAGCACGGGAGGTACAGATCTTCACCGAGTTGGATCTGCGGAGGAGGGTGCGTTAGGGGGGCGGTGGTGAGCTGGCTGCCAACCTGGGCCCTTCTCAAGAACTCTTCGTCCTGCCACCTTCCCAACGGTAAGGAGAGTTCCCTCCTCGACTCACCTGAGCACTGTGAACCCTTCCGAGGATCTTGGCGGTCCCTACGCCCCTGGCGATGCCCGCAAACCTGGTGTCGAGCAATCTCATGATCCCGCACCTCTGCGCGCATTCTGGGCTCATGATGGTCGCCTGAGCGCCGCTGTCGACGAAGGCCTTGACCTCGATCCCATTGACCTTGGTGTCGACGTAGAGCATCGTCACGCGGCCGAAGCTCTCCGGGCTGTACTCCATCGCGTGCTCCAGGTTCTCCATGACCTGTTCCTGCCGAATCGCTTCCTCGATCTTCCTCTGCGCCTCGACGTCGAACTCGTCCGCGTTGGCCAGCTCCTGCTCGGCCCTGATCCTGGCGGAATGAGCCTCTTGTGCACGCTGACGTTCCTGTTGAAGAAGGGTGAAGAAGCGCTCCGACGATTCGCTGACCGCGGCCGCCAGCTCTGGCCGATTCTGCGAGCAACCGTTGAGGGCGCGACGAGAAAAGATAATTTTGATGGGAAAGGCGTAAGGCAACCGGTTTGGCTAGGGGATCGTTGGACACTCTCGGTCATGGCTCCGTACCCTTTCTGGCATTCAACCGAGGTTCAAAAAAAAAAAAAACTCACCGACCGGAGCTGGGCCATCATTTCCGGGTTGCTCAGAAGCTGAGAGCGAAGAGTCTCTGCTGCTTGACGCTCCGAGAGGGCTCTGATCACAGGAATCGGATCGAGAGAGGTTTGCGAGCAGAAGGTGGTCGAAGTCAGAAGGGAAGTTCTCCCGGATGGTAATGGGGGCTCATCAGCACATGGGCTGAGAACTTACATGGAGTCGGAATCGTGGGCGACAGATTGGGAGAGGCGCCTCCTGTCCTTCAGAAGGATGAGGTCGTCATTGGCGACACCGAAGGAGGCGAGAGTCCTCTTTGGGTCATCGAGGGGTCTAGCGTTGTAGAACAAATCCTGGCTCTCGGGTGGTACGCCGCACTGTTTTTGTTTTTGTGCAAGGGAAGGGGGTAGAGACGAGAGATTGGGGGGTTGTGAGCTTGGCATGAAGGGAGCCAAAACGGAGAAAGGACAGCGAACGAAGGATCTCGATGGAGGGAGAAGGTGATTGACTCACGTCGGCTTCGAGCAAAGCCTTCAGGTTCTCTATCTCGATGTTGGCGTCGGTTTCGACGGCGTAGGTCTGGCCGTCCTCTGTTGCGATGGTGATCATGGTTTGGGGGAGGTTGGGCGGCGGCGAGTTGCTGTGGTGAAGTCGGGCAAGAGGGGATGCCCCTTGTCTTTAGGGGTGACGATGAGGTGATGAGGAGGGGGGGGCCTTGATGGAGAGAAGGTGGAAGGGAAAGGGAAGGGAATGATGGGGGGGAATGAGGGAGGAAGGGAGTGATGGGAGGAAAGGGGGATGCCAGCGCCGCCACCGTCACTCCGAGTACCAACACCACCACCACCACCACCCAACCAACATCATCACCTTTCCCGACTCTCCTCGACTGGGGAACGCGTCAGCCATCGTTCAAGCTTCCAGGCCTCCACAACCCTCCACACATCCCTTGATGACTAAGCAGTATCGAAACATGTGAGTGGGGGGAAATCGATATGAGCCCATCTCGCTCCTTCTTCTTCTTCTTCTTCTTCTTCTTCATCATCATCATCATCATCGATCTTGACCACTTTCTTCCTTTCAGCCCGGCCACTTTTTTTTTCTTTTATCTTCTCTTCTTGAAACAAAGGAAAAGAAAGGGGGGTTCAAAAAAAAAGTACAAGGATTCGGTTCATCTAGGTGGAGAGGGGAGAGGGAGGAGGGTAGGAAAGGCTGAGCTGACGTCTCGGAGTGCGTCCTCAAAGGTTGAATGCAACAGTAGTCAAGGGGGGAAAGCATGCAAAGGTGGTGAAGATCGTCGCGTCACTTGGCAACCGCGCCGCGTTAGGATTGAGCCTGTTCTTGGCCTGGAGGCTTCAAACCTTGGCCGGTCAAGAAGCTGCATGGTACCACCCCATCGAGCGGTCGAGGACAGAGGGAGGCAGAGAGGGGATGATGAGGAAATTGAACCGAACAAAGAAAGAGTTGCATCCAAAAAAAAAAAAGGGATCAGTCAGAATTTTTTTTTTTTTTTTTTTCAGTTGACATAACCTCCCGCTCCATTTCTATCATCCCTTTCATCTTTATCCATAAGAAGGCTCACCTCCAAGCGCTCAGCTTCATCTCCTTGAGCTGCCTCTCTTGGTCCTCCTTGGCCTGCTTTCGGAAAGCCTCGGCATTCTCCTTCCAGAACTTTTGATCCTCTAGGTACCCCTGCTGGAAGCGCTCCCGCTCCAGTTCGATGAATGTCTTTGGAGGCTGATCCGACGAGCTCCCACTCGAAGGACGCTTTTGAAGGGGGGAACGAAGATCAAAGATCAGAGGAGGAAAAACAAAAAAAGGTGAAACAGGAAAAAGACATGGTGAGAGATCTGTCTGGATCCGACTCGTGCGGCCAATGAATGCTCTTCATCGACTTACGATCCCGCCGAAAAGTCCTCCTCTGAGTCCAACCAGCTTGTCCCTCTTGGCTTGCCATTCTTCAAGTTGTCGCTGCTTGATCTCCCTCTCTCGCTTGGCGTGCTCGGTCGGAATGTGAGTACCTTCGTAAGCCTTGATCGTTGTTCTAACATCCTCGATACCGTAAATGCCAATCGCTGGGAAAACGATAAAAGAAAACAAAAAAAAGGTTGGGGACAAAGGGTTAGAGGGAGGGGTGAGCATGGACATGAAAGGGAGAAAAAAGGGAAACGAGATCGACCTGGAACAATGCAAAGAGCACTCACACTCGAAGAAGGGGATGAGCCCAGCCAGCTCTCGGTCGCTCCTCTCGCCCTTCCAAGGCTGGATGAGGATGCCATTCTCTGGCTGCAACAGGAACGAGTCGGGGTTGGTGTCGAGGACAACCACCTTGCTCTTGTCCCTGTTGAGGAAGTCGAGATCTTTGACAAACTTTCCGTCCACGTTCTTGCAACTCTCCCTGAAGAGCGTGTAGGCGATGTACCTCCTGTCCGGGTCGAGCTTCTCAATGATGGGCTGTGCCGTGAAGGCGGGCTGGGTGGTGAAGATGACGATCTCGTACCACTGCGAAAGGTAGCCGAGGAAGTAGTCGAGGCCCGGTCGCTTGGCCGTCCTCCAGCCGTTCTCCCGGGTCCAGGTGGAGTGCACGAGAAGATCGTCGACATCGATCACCAGCGTGTAGGGTCGGCCGTAAGGATACGGGAGGGGATCTGGAAGGAGCTTTTCCCAGACCGGGTTGTTGAAATCTTCGTACATGGCCCATGCTCTAAGCCTCAAGCGGCCAAGGAAGCTCTCAGCCAAAGGGGACTGACCCATGGATGGCAATCGACAGCGAGGCGACAGGCGTCCAAAGGAGGCCGGGAGGAAGGGCAAATCATGGGGAGAGAGAAAAGGTTCAGTGAGATGAGCGACGGCCTGAGGCAACCCGGGGGATCGTGGCGTCGGGATGATTCTCCTTGTCCCTGTGTTGAGCAACCCTCAACTCCATGAGCGATCCTACACGACAGAGGAGGAGCAAACACATGAGACGAAAAGGAAGGGAAACTAGAGAGAGAAGGGGGGGGATCAAAGATGTAGGCCCGATGATAGGTTGGAGGCACGCTTCCAAAGACTTGGTCACAGCCAACAAAGCTACCAAGTCCGAAGGTGCGAATGGTGGGGCGAGATCGGGACGACTCGTCGCTGTTGCATCCTAATACAACTTGAGCCACTACCAAGGAGGTTGGACAAGCCTAGAGGGATGCCATACGGCCGCTTGGCCCAAGGAGCCAGGGCTTCGGGTGGCAAAGGTGTGTGGCAAAGTGGGGGTGGATGGGGGACGAGAGACTCACATCTTTGAACCTCTCCCACTCTGCCTTGTCATCCCAGTCTCGCCCAAGGTTGTAGGTGGCGAATCCTAGGCCAGAGAGAAGGGCGAGGCCGAAGAGCCTAGAGGTGTTCTGCCTCCTCTTCTCGATGGACGACATGGAACGGGAGGCGCCACCCTTTGGCTTGGGCCTGGTGGAGTCAGTGGGTCGGTCGGATGGCTGAGGTTGGTCCAGAAGCTGGTGGAGGGGGGATGCGGAGGTGTCGATATCGAAGGCGGATGTGCCAGGCTTTGGCTTGGGTTGGGAAGGAGCATCCTGTTGGGTGGTGGGTGGTGGGCTGGGTCCCGCAGATGAGGTGGCGAGCGACCTTGAGAGACGGGTGCAAGTGAACTTGGCAGCGTTGGAGATGGAGGAGGAGGAGGAGGAGGAGGGAGAGAGGAGCGGGGTGGCCCTGCTGAGGAGGAGGGAGGCGATCTGCCTCTGCATGATGGAGGAGTAGATGGAGGGAAGTTGGGGGGATCAGGGCAGGGACTGGACGAGATGGAATGGCAGTATGATGATGATTGGCCTTGGGGAAGGGGATGGGATGGGAGAAGAGAGGGAGAAGAGAGACACAAAAGGATGGTGGTGGGATATGACAAAGAAAGAAAGGATTCGGAAAGGAAGAAAGGAAGAAAGGAAGAAGAGGAGGAGGCAGACGAATCCAGGCACACACACCCACTCTGGAGAGCAATCAACACAGTCATGAGTTTCATCAGAGGTTTCCAAGCCAAGCTTTGGATCTCTATTCACCGTCTTCACCACTTCAGACTTGTCTTGTATTCAGCTCTACACCCTTCCGCTCCACCACGTGACTCTGACCTAACTTGCTTACACCGGGACTGGAACCCACACTCGTGACTACTCCCCAACCCGGTTACATAATCACCATTCAAACCTCTCCCTTTCGATCACTGCTAGCTAGCCACTCACACCCCGCCCTCCATCCACCATCGACCCTCCTCCTCCTCCTCCTCCTCCTCCTCCTCCTCGACCACCACCGGAGCCATTCCGCTGCGACGCCTTCCCCCTTCCTTGCTCCTTCCCGAACGAACCGTGCCCAAAGATCTCTACAACACGGGCTAGAGAGGGAAAGCATACAAGGTAAAAGGTGAGCCCAAAGTACCCCTCGTCGCCACCCGAACCAGTCTCAGCTCGGAAGAGCAAGCAGGGGGAGGGAGATAGGGAGGGAGAGGGAGAGGGAGAGGGAGAGGGAGAGAGAGAGAAGGTGAAGGAGAGTGTTGAGGAGCTCTACGTCATCGACAGATCGACTTCCCAGGTGGCAAGATTGAGAGCAAGAAAACATCCTGGCATCCGAGCATTTTCACTGGCACGAGGGCCAGCAGAGGGATCTACCACGACCGCTTGAGAGCATTCGGAGCGGTGGAACGATCCAATAAACTTGAATCGAAACTTGAAAAGGATCAACATCACCTAGCTTGCATACATGCCTGTTCAAGCGCTCGCAGACCGTCGGGACAAGGTCCCACCCTCCTTTGGCTCCCCCGGCGTATCCATCAGCTACAGGCCAAAGAGGTTGCAGACGCCACCCTCGTCCACCCTCGACCACGACGCCGCCGCTCCCACCCTCACCGTAACCGTCCCGCCCGCCTCGATCAAGCACATCTTCGCCCACAGGCAGTGGAGGGCGGGGATGCTCATGTCGGACGCCATCGTCTCCGGAGCTTTCCCGGTCGACTCCAAGAACGTCCTCGAACTGGGAGCTGGCACCGCCCTACCCTCCATCACCGCAGCGCTCAGCTGCCGACCAGAACTCGTCGTAGCTTCCGACTATGACGAGCCAGAACTGATCCGCGCCCTCAGGCAGAATGTCAAGAACAACATGGCCATCGATCCGGCCAAGGCGAGCATCATACGGGTCTGTGGTCACATCTGGGGCAAGAACCCAGAGGAGCTCTTTGACTGCTTTCCGCAGAAGCCGCTCTCCTCCTCCTCCTCCTCCTCCTCCTTTGCCGATTCGCGCTCGGAACCTAGATTCCAAGTCATCCTCCTCGCAGACTGCCTCTGGGACCCTCTCTCCCACGCCGACCTCCTCAAGACCTTGGTCAGTACCCTGGATCCATGGCCGGAAGCTAGAGTCCACGTCATCGCCGGCTTGCACACGGGAAGGGAGAAGATCACGAGCTTCATCAGGAGGGCCGCCAGGGCTGGTCTGGTCCTGGCACCCGTCGTGGGCCAAGGCCCCGGGCAGGAGCCCATCTGGCCTCGTTGCGAGGAGCAACAAGCCCCTTTGAACCGCCTCCTGGCACCTGTGTCCGAAGACGATCCCCTTCGATTCGCTCACGAGCGGATAGTCGAACTCGAAGTGAGCGGCAACAAGCCGATCGCCTCTTCCGAGGAAGACGCGAGCGCATCCAAAGATCTCGAGGTCGAAGCGCATGCCGACGAGCCAAGGCTGACGGGAAGGAGGAGAATCTTTGTTCCCGACCTCCCACAGACCGGAGAGGAACCCATCGAAGAAAGGAACAAGTGGCTCACTTTCTGGAGCCTTCGGTGGAAGCAGAGCGGCGACTGAACGCGACCCGACGCACGCTAGATCTGTGGCCATCACGGTGTTGGCAGCAGTTGACAGGCTAGGGCGTCATTCTTGCAGGGTCGCGCAACTTTGGTTCTCCCTCTCTTTCTTTTGAGAGAACACCAGGATATCCTCCCGCTTCCTTTCTGCTTTCTTTTTTTCTCTTCCTTGTTGTCACGGGCTTTGTGCATACCTTTTTCCCCCCTCTGGAAGTCGAGGTCTCCAACTTTCCTTGATCATTATCTTCTCACGCTTTCGTGTCCTTCCTCTTCTTCCTTTTCTCCTTTTTCTACTTTTTTGAAAACTTCTCTTCCTACTTGCTTTCTTCCACAGAGGGATACATCTGAGACACAATGTTCAACTTAGTGGGTCCAGAAGTCAAAGCTGTGGGAGTCTTGACGAGGTATGGTGGTTGCGTTGTTGGATCTTCCACCCAGGGCGTCGGTCTCAACATGGTGAGTTTGCACCTTTCCCTCTTCAATTTTTCGGCAAGGTAGACACTGGGGAGCAGGGTCTCAACTCGGCGGCCCTTTTCAATTCCTTGACCGTCCACACCCTTTCAATTCTCAGCGAGCGCAAGGTAGAAGGATGGCAAGCCTGTACCCCACGATATCGGCTCCACTCGCGCGACCAAAGGTGTGTCGACTTCCCTCACGCTTTGCGACTTCAAGCCTTGCCAGACCTTTGCAGCAGCCCAGTCATCCACGAGGGCTTCAAACGTCCGCGCCCGCTTCGAGCATCACGAGCGGCGAGACAGAGGAGGTCGGCCAACGGAAGACGGCTGTCGAACCACAGTCGCGCGATCTAGCCAATTACGCTGGACCGCTGAGAGGCACGTTCCATCGCTTGAAGTTCTTCTCGCTTGGTTCGCTGGGGCTGGCATCGGCTCTGACCCCACTCCTTCTGCTGGCGCCGGGAGAGATCTCCATGGCCGGTAGGGCGGGTCTAGCCTTCACCGCCATGGCGACGAGTGGGACCAGCACGGCGCTCATCGCGTGGATCGCGGGACCTTACGTCGGAGAGATGAAGCTGACCAAGGCGGAGGGCGCAGCCGGAAGGGAACCTGCCGCACGCTCCGACGTGACTCTAGGGAACGAAAGAACCGGGGAAGAACCACGTCATGTCCTAGTCGCCAAGACGACCAACTGGAGGCTCAGACCTTTGAGGACGACCATCCACGAACCAAGCTTCCTACGTTCCACCTCGAGACCGTTTGCAACCTGGGAGCTCGCCAACCAACCACCCCGGCCGTCTCAAAAGTCGGACGCCCTAATCGAGGCAGAGGCCCCGCGGGTGCTCGTTTCCGAGACGGTCGACGTCAAGTCTGGCGAGGTGATCGGCAGGTGGTGGGCAAGGTGGGACACGCCGACTTCCGACAAGGGCGGCGTCAACATTCAGGGTCGATGTGAGATCGAGGGCAAGCCCGTCAGGTACTTTAACGTCCACGAGGAGCTACTTGGCGACGAGTGGAGGGTCCTCGGGTAGAAGTAGAAGAGTGGGGGTGGGGGGGAAAGGAAAGCAAATACGCCGGGATTTGAAGAGACACGGAAAAAAAAAAGATGCCCCTTTTCGGCAGGACACGGTCACTCGAGATGACAGGAAATCAAGATTCCATAAGAAGGATTACAACCGATGATCACGATCGCGAGCGCGGGATCTATTTTGGGGGGATGGAATCTTTCGTGAATGGACCTTTTCTTTTTTTACCATTCTACAGTCTAGGAGCTGGGATTTGAGGCCCTTGTCGCCCACCCTTTTCTGACTTGGTCGTCTGCGTGTGGATCAACTCTGCCAGTTTTTCCCCTGTCGGTTCAGGTTCGGCAAAAGGGGATTCACCGAGTTTTTTTTTTAATAGGGGGGGGGGGG
>KZ819744.1:4698-41589 GCA_003144235.1 Violaceomyces palustris | reverse complement strand
GGGGGGGGGGGTGAAGGGAGGGAGCGAGATAGGACATGGTGAGGGGTCAGCACATCGTCGAGAGAGATGATCGGTAGTGATGGTGCATGATCCCGAACGAGACATTTGAAAGCCAATCAATAAGAAGCGAAAACGAACGTAAAAGCGAAGTAAAAAGGGAGGATGAACGAGGACGATCCGCAAGTGGGACACGCTTACCTAGTGCGTCGGGTTGCTCCATGGCCACAAGATGGCCTCCCGGCATCGTGTAGAAGAGACCACCTGGGATGCTGGTGATGAGATCTTGGACAGCTTGCGAGTAGAAGCCTCCTTCCATGCTGATCATGCCGGTCCAGCCCTTGTGCCTTCGTTGACCGAGGCCGTACCAGCCGAACTTGCTCATCCACGTGTTGGAGAAGGCCGAGGCCTCGTGCCACTTTGAATTGGAAAGCGTGAGGGGCACATCCTTGGACGCGATCTGTTCCACCACGCTTCCCTCGGAAGCCGGGAGAAGCAGAGGGCGAAGGGCGAAGCGTAGGTGGAGCTCCAACACCCTCGGGTCCCAGGCTTGGAAGAAGGGCTTGGAGAGGAAGGATTTTCTGGCGGCTAGGAGGTTGGCAAAGTTGTCCTTCCTGACGACGGCCCCCTTGGAGAGCTTGTAATCCTCGAGTTTCGAAGCGTCCGGCTGGCCCTTGCTCTCAAAGGGGAGCTCGCCTTCTCTCGCGTAGAAGAGTTCCCTTTCGGGAGGAGAGAAGGCCGGATCGACGAGAATGGTGCCTTCGAAGAGGTCCGGAAAGCTGCTGGTCAACATGGCGAGGGCGGCCCCGCTGAACGAATGGCCCACGGCGACCAGTCTTCTGTGCTTCCTACCTTGGCCCTGACCTGTCCGTTTCAACGTAGGCGGAAGCCACTGTGGACCCTTGATAGTCGGCATTCCTTGATTGGACTTTGGCGGAGGTAGAGACGGCAGGTAGTGGTCCAAGAGCTGGAGAATATCCCTTGGATGGTCAAACCAGGAGACTGGTGGTGCGCACGTATCGTTTGGTCAGTCATCGTTGCGCCATCGAAGGAACGACTGGGAAAAGAAAGGAAAAAGGAAGAGGGAGAGAAGAGTAGGGAGGGAGAAGGTGAAAGTTTGTGGTGGTCGGTGAGCCCACCATCAGGTTCCTAACTCACTGACTTCGCCAAGGTTTTCTCGGTTGATGCTTCCGGCCTCACCGGCATGAGTGCAGTCAAAGTTCCAGATTTCGTCGATCCTGATCTTGCTCGAGTACTCGGGGGATTGTGCGATCGACCTGACCAACGACTGGAGGGTAGGCTCCCACACCTTTTGGAGAAGGGGAGGAAGGAAGCATGAAAAGGGGAGTGAGCTTGTTGTTCAGACCGCCCTGTGCGACAGAGCCAAAGGTGGGTGGGAAGGCAGTCGATGTGAAGGCGACCGCCCAAGTCTCACCTCCTTGTGGAAGCCGTTCGCATGGCCTATGACGAGGGTTATGCCTGGCTGATCGTAGGATGGGTTTCCAGCAGAGGAGGGCTCTCCGTGGAGTGGGGCCTCGTAGACGGGGACGATCCTTTCCACGCAGCCCCAGAGCTGGGCCTCGTTGTGCTGGCGGGCCTGTTGAATGCGGGGTTGGTGGAACTCTGGCCGGGACATGTCGCGAAGGTCTTCAAAAAGGGTCTTTGATGCACCTTTGGGCTTGGCGCACCTCGCTTTCCACTCTTCAAAGGCGAGCTCTCGACGGGTTGCTTCGATGGCCTTGGCATCGAGCGGGTCTTGGTCTGGGTGAGAGGGTTGGGCATCGCTCTGGTTGGGGGGAGGATGGTAGGAATCTGACCTTGCTGACCTGTTGTTGGAGCGTGGCCAGGCGGCGGGGAAGAAGTGGGTGGTCTTGATCCACTGCTGGTTGAGGGTGGAGGTGGTGGAGGAGGAGGAGGGGGAGGAGCCAGTTTGGATGGGAGCCGGCGCAGTGAATGCGATCCTGGTCGAAGAGGGAAGTGCGTTTGGTTCGTGGGAGGAGGGGGAGCCACTCTTGGGTTGGAGCAGGGGGAGGAAGCTTGGGATGGTCAAGTACGTGGGCGGCGTGCCGGACATGGCTGTCTTTGTTGTTGTTGTTGGTGGTGGTGGTGGTGGTGGTGGTGGTGATGGTGGTGATGGGATGCTAAAGGTGAAGAGCGATGGGTGCTCACAGGGAGGGAGGGTGGATGTATGCTATGCGATCGACTGACTGACTGCGATCTTGCCTATGGAGTTGGGAGCGAGCAGTTGCTGGATGTTGATGGAGGGAGGGAGGGTAGAAGAGGGAGGGTGGAAGAGGGAGGGTGGAAGAGGGAGGGTGAAGAAGGAGGAGGAGGAGGAGGAGAGAGGGAGAGGGAGGGAGAAGGAGAGGGAGCGAGTGAAGGGAGTGGATCAGCTCTGGTCCGGTTTCGTGCGGTTTTCCTTTCTTTTGGCCCAACACCGGCCCCTCCGGCCCTTGTCATGGAGCCGACAACTTAAGAAAAAAGAAGAATCTCACGGCCGGTTGAGCCAGCGTTGAGAGTGCCGTACGAGAAGAGAGGGAGGGAGAAAGAGCGAGGATCTGCTCTGTCATCCTCACGTAAGAATCTCCGGATGAGGTCAGCCTCGCAGAACAAGGGTGAGTGAGTCTTCTCCACTTTTGATCATTGTTTTATCCTCCCTCCCTCTCTCTCTTCACTCTCTCTCCTCCCTCTCTTTCTCTCCCTCTCACCCTCTCTCCCTCTCTCTCTCTCTCTCTCTCTCTCTCTCTCTCTCTCTCTCTCTGTGCTCCCTGTTCCCTGGTCTCTTCTCCCTCCCTCGCTCTCCCCCTCCCTCTTCGCTAAACCCTAACCTTGTCCCTTTGGCTTTCTATTTGTCATCCCCTCTTCCCTCTACGGACAACCCACCAACCACAACCACGACTGCGACCACACCTGCATCCACAACTACCACCACAACCAACCAACCCCCCCTTTCCTCCCCTTGGCCACAACACCAAAAAGTATAGCTAGTCAGCTAGCTTAGCTACCTTGACCAAACCTAGTCAGGGGGAAGCCTATTGGGAGGGAAATCGGTCTCGTGATCTCTCTCCTCCCTCTCTCCCTCCTCTCTGCTCGCCATCTCTCTCCATCTCCTCCCTCTCTCCCTCTCCTCCCTTCAGAGAGGAAGCGAAAAGAGAAAGGGACAACATGATCCGCATCAATCCCTCCCCGTATCGATTCAACCTCCATCGCCTCCAACACCTCGCCAGCCCCTCTCGCAGTCGCCCCCCTCACCATCTTCATCGCCAACACCACCACTCGGCTCCTCACAACCGCTCCTCCTCTCCCCGCCCCTTGCAACCTTCCGTAGCTCTAGTCGCAACCACGACCACAGCAACCCTTGCTCTCGCCCTCCTCCTCTCCTCCCTCTCCTCCTCCTCCTCCTCCTCCTCCTCTCCCATCCATAACGATGAATCTCGATCCATCAATGCAAAGCAGCCGGCCACCTCCGACCTAACCCAACAGGAAAAGATGAGGCAAAGGGCAAGCCTCCAAGGCGTCTACGCCTGGGGGTCCAACAGGTGAGTTTCCACTCCAACCCCCATCCCCCATCCCCCTGCCCCTTCCTTTGACTCCTCGAATGCATCGTCCGTCCATGCGTTCATTCAAGGATGCCATCACTTTGTCTCTCTTTCCGACCTTTGAATCCAAGCTCACCCCAGCTCTCCCTCCCTCCCTCTCTCTCTCTCTCTCTCTCTCTCTCTCTCTCTCTCTTTCTCTCCGTCTTCCCGCCCCCCCCCCCTTTCCCCAAGGTACAATGTGGTGGCTCCTGACGCGCCTCAGATCACGTTCGTCAAGTCACCACGATCGATACCCTACTTCGACCAAGTCGCCTTGCGCGACATCGTTCTCGAAGAAAAGCACGGTGTCGCCGTCGACGCTAACGGCGACGTCCTCCAATGGGGCCTCGGCTTTTTCGACTCGACTTGTCGACACCCCACTCCCATCGAGGACATCCCCCTCGGTAGGAGGAGGGAAAAGTCCTTCTCCAACGAAAAGTCGCCCATGGGGCCCATGGCCTTGCAGCCCTTGCCTCCGGTCCACACTTTGAAGGGAAAGAACATCGTCAAGCTCGCTGCTACAGAGGAAAAGGTGTTCGCCCTTTCCAAGGACGGAAAAGTTTACGTTTTCTCGGCAATCCGCAGCCTTCAGCTCCCGACCAAACCCCCCGTCTGGAGCCTCAACCCCTTGAGCCTCTTTGGCGCGCTGGACCCTCCGACCATTGATCACGAGGTGCTCACCCTCTCCGCGTCCTCCTCTCTAGCCAGGGGTGAGGTCATCGCCGACATTAGCGCCGGTCAGAGCCATCTGCTTGCCTTGACCAGCAGAGGCAAGGCGTTGAGCATGCCGCTCGATGCCTCTGCGAACGCGTTCGGCCAACTGGGAGCCAGGAAGGTATTCCTCAACTCTCCGACGAACTCGAATCAAGCAGCAACTCTGGTCGAGACAACGTTCGAGCCTCGAATGCTGCAAGAGCTAGAGGACATCGCTGAAGGATCCTCTGGAAAGGCGATGCAGCCCCCCCTCCCCCTCACCGAGCCCCCTTCCAGCATCCGATACTGTACTACCTTGCGTGAGGTTCCAGCCCTCCGCTCGGTCAAGATTGCACAGATTTCTGCGGGTTCGGAGCACTCGCTCGCTCGGACATGCGACGGCAGGGTTCTCGGCTGGGGACGCCACACGCACGGACAAGTTGGACTGGGATCCAACCTTGCCCTCGAATGTGTTCCCGTGCCCTCCGAGATCGTCCTCTCCAAGTGCTTCCCAAATAGCAGCTCTGATGTTAGATGCACCGACATTGCTGCCGGCGGCGACAACTCCTTCTTCATGACGACAAGACGGGAGGCGGGCTCTGGTGGCGTGACCGAGAAGATCGACCTCCTCGCGGCTGGCAAGGGTCAGTGGGGTACGCTCGGCAATGCTATGTGGAGCCAAGTACAATCCCAACCGGTTCGAGTCAAGACCGTCTCTGGGTTGATGGAATGTGAGTCTTCTTCTCCGAACCTTCCCATGTTTTATTTCGATCTTTGAACTTCATTTTTATTTTTTCGTGTATCTGTCTCTCCCATCACTCACCCTCCGCCCCTCTTTCTATGCTCTTGTCTCCTTCCGAATTCAAATCCTCGGATGCCTCCAAAAGACTCGGAAGCGACGAACAAGACGTAAGTTCTTCACCCTCTTCGCTCAATTTTTCTTTTCACGAGAGTCCATTCCAATAGATCGCTTCTGACGACCCCAAGGGTGCCACGCACTCCACCGCCCTCTGTCACACAGCCACCCTGTCCCGGTTTACTCTCTGTCCATAGGACGACCAGGTCACTGCGCCTTGGTCCTTGACACCGTCGAGGCCGCCGGACACGCTGCGTTTGGCCGTGACGTGATGATGTGGGGCGCGAACGCTGCTTTCCAGCTTGGAACCGGACGAAGATCCAACCTGGCAGTCCCTCAACACCTCAAACCGCTTCCACCCCTCACCGCTTCCGCGGGAGACGACCAAGCGGAGCAGCAGCCGCAGATCACAGCAGTCGACCCCCAGGAGCAGGAAAAGCTTCGAGAAGCAGACCTGAACAGCGGTGCCCTGACGCACATGCCCCACAACAGGCTTCAGCTCGCCAGCAAGTCCAGAGCTGACACACGATTGCCACAAACGACGGACGACGCAACGGTGCGCACCAAGAAGAACGTCTTGATCGAGGAGACGGTCAAAGCTGGAACCGTTTCCAGCGTCGTTTATTGGAAGATACATGCTTGAAAAAGGAAAGGTCTAGATTGGCCAGCGAAGCGAGATCGAAACCATCATGAAAAATGACTCTCTACTCAGCAAAGGCGTACATCGATTCCCGTAGTTGTGCAGACATGTGCTTTTTCTCAAACCTGTCTCTGGTCATCTGTTTCTTCATTTTTATTTATTTATTTATTTTAAAAATTATCACATTCTGGTCTTGACGGATCGGGTTTCGTCGAAGCGCTGTCTCAACAATCTGTCGCACTCGAAGAGTGCTGTGATCGCGACGCTGACGAAGGAAATCAGAAAGATGATGGAGTAGATCGCCATGGCTATCATGACCACTTTCACAACTTCCTTCGCTTCATCATTTTTCTTGTTCACACGCTCGCACAGCGACTCTAACGTTCTCTCAGCTACCAGGACTGTGGAAGGAGAGGACCGATGCTCTATGAGATCATTCAACCCTCGCCCTTCGGCCTTGTGCTTTGGTTCTACATTTGGTTCAATACTGCCTTTGGGAGGGGAGAGAGAGAGAGAGAGAGAGAGAGAGAGAGCGAGAGAGCTCAAACATTGTGCCACATTGAATCACTACGTCACATGCAAGTGGTGACCCCCAACCCTCCCCCCCCCGAAGACAATAAGGAAAGCGGATCGATTGGAGGATAGCGGGTAGCACCCGATGACGAGATCTGATGTGGCTCGCCTTCGACATCGATGACCTGCAAAGTCTCCAGCCCTTGTGTTGGGAAAAAAGAAAAGAAGGGGGAAAGAAAGGGAAAAACAGGGTTCACTGGGTAGAGACGTTGACTTTAACACCCTTGTCACCAGAACCTTCGCTTGCGGTGCCGGCAACGAGCTCTGGAGCAAAGATCCTGCTCAGTTCCGTGAGCGTAGATCTCCAGTCGCCCTTCCAATCGTCGGGCAGTTTCTGTTTCATCTTCCACAGTTTTTTCCGAAGGAAATGCTTTGACCAGTTCCACCTTTCGTCTGATAATTTCCTGAACTTGATCGAGCCTTCGTCCTCTTGGTCTTGCGCTTTCATCCTGTCAGGTTGGTTGGTTTTATAAATGTAAAAATGTTTTATTTGTTTGAGTGTGTGTTTTTTTGTTTAGGTTAGGAGGGGGAGTGGATGGAGATAAGGTAAAAGAAATAAAAAATAAAAAATAAAATAAAAATTAAAAAAGGCAAATCGGGTGAATGATTAGTCCATTACTGCGCTTGGGAACGAAAGGACCTTCGAGGGGGACGGCAAGTATCGCGAACCCTACAAGGGAAACGAACAGAAAAAGAAGAAGAAGGAAGGTTGCTGAATATCAGAGTTGCGCACCTGCTCAAGAAGATGGCATAGTCTTTGGCGGGATCCCAAGTCGGCTGGTTGGAGGATCCTTCGACGCCAGATGATCGGCCAAGACGATTCGATTCAGCTTGAAGTTGCTCCCACTTCTGAGAGCAGGTTTGAGGCGTCCGCTTTCCGCCCAGCCTTTCGCTGATCAGCGTCCAGGGAAGGGACAAGTCTTCACTGTGCGCGACATCGTCGACCTTGCTCCTTGTGGAGAGATCCTTGACATCCTCCACAACCCTCTTGAGCGCTTCGACTTCCTCGTCGGTCCATTTATGCCTCTTCGGGTTGCTGGGGCCCTTCTTGATGAGTTGCCATCTTGATCGGCAGTCTTGTGCCAGACGGTCGACACGTTTGCCGATCAGAACCCAGTCGCTTCCCACCTCCGCCACTGCGCTCCTCAAAAGTTCATCATCCTCGGGCTTCCAGGGGCCCTTCTTTGACGCCGGGTGCATGAGGCTTTTGAAGTGAACCCTGACTGCGATATTTGGACGATTTCCCAACTTGGCAGCAAGCGACTTGAACAGCTCCTCGTGCAGTTCGGCATCCTGGGATTTCCTCTCATGAAGGAGCCGATCGATTGCATCGCTCGAAAGACCATGTTTCTGTGTGGATGGTCGTGGAGGGAAGGGAGCGTTGGATCAGCACGGTGACCAAGCAGTTGGAGAGTTGCCGGTGGAAGTCGAAGGGATCTCGTCTCCCCCCTTGGTTTGATTTTTTTTGCTTCCATTTCAACTAACCAATTTGAATGAGTCCAGGCCCTGCATCAACTGCTCATCCTCCAGCTTGCTAAAGTGGCCCCTCTTGTAGGAAAGTCCGAGATCTTCACTCAGCCACTTGAGATGGGTGCTGCTGTATGCTCGATTGACGAGAAGGTCGTAATCCGACTTTCCCCTGGCTTCCTCAACGACGGCTTGCCTTTTCTCCTCCAGGGTCTTTGGACGTCGTTCTGACCTTGATGAAGATTCGGTTCGGCTACGAGGCTCACGGCGAAGGTTGGTTGCCTGAACGGGCGGCGGGGGCTTGTAGGTGGATGAAGAGGAATAAGCCTGGACGGCGGAGGCCAGAGCATCCGAGTCGGCGTTTGGAGCGGACGCGCTCTTGAACTTTCCAAGGTGGTCGGAGAGCGCACCAAAGTCGTAGTCCGTGGGGAACAAGGAGGGGTCGAAGTAGGGGTCGAAGGAGATGGGCAGGGCGGACGGGGGTGGGCCACGGGACGTAGGACGGGGCGGCGCGTTGGCGTTGAAGGGATTCTGCTTGTTCACGCGAGTTGGCTCCCAGGAAGGGCGAGTGTGAGGAGCGCTGGACTGTTCAAGGTCTGAAGGTCTGGAGGATGAAGGGGATTGGTGGGTTGAAGAGGTTGCAGCTGGCTCGGAGAGGGTTTCGGCCTGGTCGGACGCTTTCCTCCTCTTGGCACTGCTCTGGTCGGTTAGATAGCCCCGTTCCTTTTTCCGCTTCTTATTCTTTCGCTTCTTGCCGTCTTTCTTTCCCTCCTTGAGGGCTTGCTTGGCCTCGTTCGTTGGTTTTGGTGTGGTTAGGTTTGCGTCGCCCATGTCGTCGCGCAACGTGTCCAACTTGCTCTTGTCCTTTCGCGCTTTGCCCTCCTTGTTGGGCTTGACTTGATTGTGACGTTCTGAACGCTCCTTGGTTGGCTTTCGGACGGGCTGGTGGTGGTGATGGTCGTCTTGGTTGCTGGCGGGTAAGGTAGGCTCTGCAAGGGGCTTGATCTCGTTCGGCCCCTTGCTCTTCTTGGTGCCAGCCTGACTACTTTTGAAGGTTGGCTGGGACTGGTTGAGATGACGATGATCCTTCATGGCCCCGGTCTCTGAAGTCTTTAAATAGGGGACGCAAAGGGAAGGCAGGATGGACAAGGGAAGAGGGAACCTGGCGTCAAGGACAGAGAGGACGGACGGCAGCGGATAGAGTGAAATGATGTTGAGCCCATGTTGCGCTTCTTTTGATCCCTTTCGGTCCCCTTTCGATCACCTCCCCCGGTGGAAGGGGGTCAAGTCTGAGCTTGGAAACCAAATATGCACGACCCGCATGGGGTAACAAGAAAGGTGATTCGGATGATGACGATGATGACGATGAAAGGGAAAAGGAGCAGGGAGGGGGCAGAGTCGGTGTTCATCTACCAACTTTGTCAAGGATCAAGATAATGCCATGTACTCCTGGTACGTAGATGATGGCATTCTTTCCTTGCGAGGGTGGCAAGCAAGCGAAGCAAAAGAGTCGGCGGCTTACCTTGGAAGGACAAGGCGGAGGTAGGAGGTGGGGGGTTGACCATGTTGAGATGGAAAGAGGAGGGAAGGAAACCACAAACACCAGTACTCCCTCCTTTCTCTCTGATCATGACCAAGAACCTCGAACCACGAACTACGAACCACGACCATGACCTGTGACCGTGACGGTGACCGTGACCGGATGACTTTTCAACTCCAGATTCCGCTGCCAACCTCGCCGAGACTCATGTTGACGACCACGACTGCTGTAACATTTACCACTCCCAGTTTGCGGTTCACAGTGAAACCAAGATGGATCATGGGACCATGCTCATCATCAATCATCATCTCGAGCATACCTGTTCCAATTACCTCATGTATGCACGTATGGATGTGAAGACAGCACGTATGCACTGGCATATGTGCTGCTGTGAATGCATGTGTGTACGTATGTACAGTACTTAACAGGACATCTTGGGTGGCACAAGCTGAGAAGAGTGCGTGTATGTAAAGGGTTGGAGAGTGGGAGGGAGTGGGAGCGGTTGTCGAATCATCTCGGATGGTGTGCGGCGAGGAAAGCGTCGGTGAACAGGAGGAACGTTACAGATCGCAGTTGTGGTGGTTGGAGTCAACCCAACAACACCCAACACGCAAAAGAAATCATGCAATAACCAACTCGGTCCCATCTCGACTCTCCACCTCTCCCATCCCTCCATCCCTCCATCCCTCCGCCCCTCCATCCCTCCATCCCTCCATCTCTTTCTAGGGACAAGACCACAACTGCACACACGCAAGCACGCACGATCACCGAGAGACCACCTACACCAGAGAGATTCCACCGTCTTCATCCAGCCGAGATCTCCTCATCCTCCTCCTTCTCCTCCTTCTCCTCCTTCTCCTTCGCGGTTCATGGCCCTCGCCTCCCTTGATCACTCGGTTTCATATCACCTTCATCCTTCATCCCTCATACCCTCTCCATCCCTCCTTCCTCCCTTCGTCCTCCTACTCCCCCCTTTGCCACAGTCGTCAGGTTTCCTAAAGGTAAAGGAAGGAACCAATCGCGCCAAATGACCTCGACCACGTTGACCTCCTGCTCCCCCTCCTCCTCCTCCTCCCCTTCCTCCTCCTCTTCTCCTTCGCCTCCTCCTCTCGTCGTCTCCCAATCATCATCCCTCACGGCCACTCATCAATCGACACTCTCCCCGTCACAACAGAGCCAGTCCACCAATCCCGACATCTCTCGGCCCGGACCCGCCTCCTCTTCCACCTCCTCAGCCCCCTACCCGCAACAACCACCACCGCTTCCCGCCCCCCGAAACCCAGCCACAACGTCCTCATCCCAAACCTATCCTCGCGCTCCTCCTTCACCCTCCAACGCCTCCCAGTCGGACGAACTCGACGATTTCGCCCACCTCGCCTCTTCCTCCTTCAAGCTCCAACAACCCAAACCCACCTCCTCAAGCAACCCTCTCAAGGGCGACCCGACGACCTCTTCCAACCCCACCCCCGCCACCGTTGCGGCCGCCCCCAACCGAGGCAACGACAAAGGTGACCAGGACGACGATGACGATGACGAAGACGACGATGACGACGATGACGCTCCGCAGGCTGACGACCTAGGGTTCGATTCCGAACCCAGCCCTCGAATCTCTGTCGCCAAAAGGTCGACGGCGCTCACCCAACCCTCTTCCAGGTCTTCCTTGGACCGATGGCTCGCCCCCCCGCCCCACGCTCCACCCTCGCCCTCCAACCTGCCGCACGAGATCCTCCTCCACATCTTCAAGTACGTCGTCGCCTTCCCTCCCGACCTCCTCTCCTGCATCCAGGTGAGCAAGGCGTGGTGCCTCTGCGGTGTCGAGCTCCTCTGGCACCGTCCGGCCTTTTACAAGATCTCCTCCCTCTTCAAGCTGATCGCCGTCATCAAAAAGCCCGACCAAATGTTCGAGTACGCCACCTTTGTCAGGAGGCTCAACTTCAGCCTCCTCTCCAACCAGCTCGAAGACCAGCTCTTCAGCCGCATGCGCGCCTGCACCAGGCTTGAGCGACTCACCCTCGCCGGTTGCTCGCACATTTCCGACGAGACCCTGGTCGGCGTCCTCGAAAACACGCGCCAGCTCGTCGCCATCGACCTCACCGACGTCTCCGCCCTGACCGATGCCACGCTCATCTGCATTGCGCGCAATTGCCCAAGGCTCCAGGGCATCAACGTGACGGGATGCAAGAAGATCACATCCGCCGGCATCGTCGAGCTCGCCCGAGGGTGCAAGCTCTTGCGAAGGGTCAAGCTGGTCGGCTGCGAAGGTGTCGGCGACGAAGCCCTGGTCGCCCTCGCCGAGCATTGCCCAGTCCTCCTGGAGGTGGACCTCATCAACTGCCCGCGCATCAGCGACCTCTCCGTTCGAGAGATCTGGCGCAAGAGCTTCCACATGCGCGAGCTCCGGCTGGGGCAATGCGGCGACCTCACCGACCAAGCCTTCCCGAGCGCCACCCCCTCCGCCGCAGGCTCTTCCTCCTTCTTTGTCCCCGAGCCCACCGACAACCCGTCCTCCAACAACGGCAGCAGCCAGAACAACCAAAACGTCCAAGACAGTAACAGACACGCCAACCATCACAACCTCTCGGCCGGATCGCGGTCGGATTCGGCCCCCGCCAGCCGTGGTGCCTCGCCTTCTCCTTTCTATGAAGCCGACGGTGTTGCTTGCGTCGAAGGCCCAAACGGGCTGCCCCGCACCTCCACGCTTCCTCCCAGTTCCGTTTCCTTGGGCAGGCAGATGCCGCGCCTGTTTGATCACCTTCGCATTCTTGACCTCACCAACTGCAACTCGATCACGGATGCCGCCGTTGAAGGGATCGTCTCCAACGTGCCGAGGATAAGGAACTTGATCCTTGCCAAGTGCACCCGCCTGACGGACGAATCCGTTTACAGCATTTGTAAACTCGGCAAAAACCTTCACTACCTACACCTCGGCCACGTTGGAAAGTGAGTCTCTGTCTGGCTCCTCGTATCCCCTCCCCAAGTGGCTCGATCATTCGATGCAACCCCTCTCCCTTTCCCTCCCCATCCCCCCACCCCCCTTTCTCTCTCTCTCTCTCTTTCTCTCGGAGCATGTTACTGACCCATCCTCTACTGGCAAAACCTTTGCAGCATCACCGACAGAGCTGTGACGCACCTCGCGAGGTCTTGCACTCGATTAAGGTACATCGACCTGGCTTGTTGCTTGCACCTGACAGACCTCAGCGTGTTCGAGCTGGCTGCAAATCTTCCAAAGCTCCGTAGGATCGGACTCGTCAGGGTATGTCTCTTTAGGGGCTTCGATTTTTCTTGTTTATTCAACGTTCTTTTGCTTTTTTTTACTCTCTTCGTTTTTATGTATTGTTTCATTAACTTCCCTCCCGAACGAGGAGACCATGGCGAAAGCTGACTCTATCGTTGATTTTTCGATCCACCTTTCGTACTTGGCTTTCCCCTTCTTTTTCCATTTTTTTCCTGTTTCGTCTGACGAACCTTTCTCGGCTTTCCTGCACAATCCTACGGCTACAAGGTCGCAAACCTGACCAATCAGGCTGTCTACAGCCTCGTGGATCGACACAGCAGCCTCGAGAGGATACACCTCTCCTACTGCGAAAACATCAGTGTTCCGGCCATCTTCTGGCTCTTGCAGAAGCTCACGAGGCTCACCCATCTCAGTCTCACCGGGGTTCCTGCATTCCGTCGACCAGAGCTCCAGAGCATGTGCAGGGCACCTCCCAGCGATTTCAACCAGCATCAGCGCATGGCGTTCTGCGTGTACTCTGGGAAAGGGGTCCACGAGCTCAGGAAGTTCCTTCAGAAAGTCTACAGCGACGAGGACAGGGCGGCTGAGTTCGGAGACCTGGCACCAGAGGTGCAAAGAGCCTTTTCAGCCGGGGTCGGCGAAGACGAGGGACACCGTCACTCGGGCAGGTCGAGGCACGGCGGTGTACCTTCGAATGGCGCAAGGGAGAGAGGCCAGTCACGGAATGTCAATGGCGCCTCTGGCGATGTGCATCATCAGTATTCACAGAGGACCTCGGATCGCGCTCCTGGCCCTGGTCATCACGCCAGGGAAAGGGTTGCCCTTGAGTTGGGTTCTCATCGGAATGGGAACGTGTTTTATGAGGCAACAGACCATGCAGCGGATCCATCAGAAAACCTAACAGCTCGCGCCGACCGTCGTGCGACGAGGGGTCGCGACGCGGTCGATGACGGGATCGCCACGCAGATGGAAGGCACCACCCAGGCTGCGAACCTTGGTTATATTACATTCCGAGCGAGGGAGGGGGAGGCACAAGATGAAGATGAAACCCAAGGTCGTGAGCAGAGTGCCGCTGTCATCAACCCATCGATACCGAGTCATTTCGGATCGGGAAACGACGGAGAATTCGCTCAAATTGGATCTGGTTCGAGTCTCGGGGCGATACGACCGTGGTCACCGGGCTCCATAGGCTTGAGGCTTCGTGCAGAGAGCGCTAGCAACGTCGCTGCTGGACCTGGCGGAAGCGATGGTCTACATTCGATCACCGAATCCGCTCGATTGGACCGCCGAACTCACGAAATCAACGCCGGTAGCCGATCGCCGCTTTGATGTCATGGTGTGTGGGCCCGCCCTTTTAGGAACGCAAGACCAGGCGATGACTTCTACAAGATCGTGGTACAGGTTGCCCTTCTAATCGCATTTCATCGGTTGGACAAGGACGAAAGATGGAGCTTTTGTTTCCATTCCCAATCATCCCCGTTCTCATTCCCCTCCATCAGATCATAGGTCGTCTTCTTGACCGAATCAAATACCCCCCCCCCCCCTCCTTCCCTTCCCTTCTTTCGCTCTTCCTTTCCCACTCAATGAATTTCGGGTTACATACAGATTTTTACCTCAGGCATCCTCATTTGTCCTAAGCCGAAAACCATATGTACACAGGTAACACCATGATCATGTTCATCATTCAGGCGGAAAAAAGAAGTGGGTCTGTCTTCGGATAAGTTCTTATTTTTCTTTCGTCTTTTCGCCCGCCCTTCAGGAGATCGGAATAAGAGCGAGGAAGGCGTTTTGAAACTGAGTCTTGTAAACATGTCGCAAGATAGGTCTTGTTTCAATTTCCCGACTTATGAGACTGATTGACATGACGGCGGAGCTGATGGAGTTCTCGTGTGATTCCGCTCAAAAGACGGCGAACGGGATCAAGGTCTGTCGGGGTTAGAGCTCAGTAACCTCCCGCGCCTGGTGCGCTTTCCCCTTCCCTGCGCAGCGAAAGGTAAATCTCCCTCATACGACTCAAGTCACTTGAACCTGGTCCCGAACGTGCGATCGTCTTACTCTGGCTGTTTTGAAGGTCGAGAATTTTCGTCACCCTGGACCAGGTTGTTCCCTCCGCAAGGTCGCGTGTGCGTTCCTCGTGGAACTTTGCCTCGGCCTCCCTGCCAAAAGGTGGAGGAGATATTGTGTTTGCGTTTGTATTTTTTGTGTGTGTGTGTGTGTGTGTGTTGGGGGGTTGAGAGGCGGGGATTCATTCGAGTGAGCATTTTTTCATCATCCTTCCACTGAACTCCGTTGAGAGTCTCCGATGGGCGAGTCTGAGCACTGGGCGAGAACGTTCGATTCAAACCAACTCACTTGTTCTTACTGATGCTTTTCTCCTTCTTAGAGTTGTAGTCGGCGTAGAATTTGTCGATGTCCTGCTCTGCTTTCGAGATGGCTTCGCCCTTTTTCCTCTCGGCCTCTGCATCCCGCTTGGCTATCTGGTCCTTCTGTGAGCTGCGCCATTGCCTTTCAGTAGATAACGATAACGCCCGGAGCATGGGTTGGTAAGTGAGACTGGACGGTATTGCTCGACTAAGAAAAGGAGGTTCGTAGTGAAGTAAGCCAGTACTTGCCGCTCACCTGATGGCTTCTGGTTCTTCCTCTTGTTCAAAAACGCCGCTTCCACCGTAGGGGGTACCCGGCTGGCTTGCGACCCTGGTTTGTGAAGAAGCAGGTGGTGGCATGTAGCCGTTCTGGCAAAAGTGGGTAGAGCCCAAGGGCGACTCGGAGGAGAATGAGTAGGCGAGTTGTGGAGACAGACAGGGTCTTCTGTGGTGATTCGTCGAGGTCCTAACTGAGACTCACAGTGCCATGGTCTGCTAGGTTGGAAGAACCTTGAATTTCAGGGAAGCTCTTTTCAAATTGACCCAGCTCGTTGTCAGTTTGTTCATCCTGCTGGATACTGAAGCTAGGGGCAGAGGCTGGCGCTCCATCGTCAAAGCTTGGTACGAGGCCGTCGTAGTTGTTTCTGGATGGGGCAGCATCTTGTGGCTGACCATCGGCATCCAGTGCGGGGAAGGAGGACGCCGACCTTTCGAAATCGTCGCTTAGTGACTGAGGTTGCTTGGAGGAAACGTCTTGGCCATCAACGGAACCGAAGAGGTGGGCATCACCGCTGAGAACACCGGCAGCTAGCTTCTCTCTGGCGAGAAAGTCGGCGGTCGGATCCGCCTCTTGAGGGCTACCAAAATCAAAAGACATGTGTGGGCCTTTTTTTTCAACGGGAGGAAGTGAGGAAAACCAGATTACGACTTGAATATCTATTATATCTCTAGGTAGGCCTCAGCGACGGGTTAGCTGGCTGGGGTTGGAGGATAGACGGCGATAGTGATCCTGGTGTCTCCGTATGTGGAGAAGGGCCAAGTGAATGTATGAGGCTTGAGGGTGAGTTGGGGGAGGGTCAAGGAGTAGGAGAGAGGGGTGGGAAAGAGCAAGAAGGAAGGTTTTGGAAGAGGATGGTGGTGATGTGTTGCTGGTTGTGTTTGCAAGCCTGACTAGAGCATGTGGTCGAGCCCGTGCGCGCGTTCGTTCGCCTATACACTGTAGCTGTCGAAGTTGTGAGGGGGAGCGATGCGATGGAAAATCGAATCAAGCGAACCTGCGAGATCATCTCATCCCACCTCGTCTCATCTCATCTCAACCCAGTCCCATCCCATCCCATCCATGACTCTGTGGGATTGAAGAGGTAGCTGTCGAAAAGAAAGCCTACACACACATGCACCAGATGATCTGGCAAGCCTCTTGTCCCTCACATCTCCTGGTTGCCTCTCCAAAGGTGGTTTGAGTCAAGGTTCAGGTCATCACACCTGGCCGTTGGTCTCAAGCTCATGAGTGAGCACTGAGCTTACCTCTCTGGCTTGAATCTCAGCCAGTCCCCGTCAAGTTGATTCCCTTGCAGATCCTTGGATGCCATTGCGAGTCTATCACCTTCTCCTTGACCTTCCCACACCCTCCCGGGATTTTCCAAAGAGTAAACATGAAAGAAAAGGTAAAGATGAAGCGAAATGAAATGAAAACATCCCGTGGCTGTTTTGGAAGGAAGTTGGATTGGTCCGACCTCTCGGAACCAAGCGCCTTGCCCCCACCAGACCCTTGGGCATTCTACGTAGTGCATGCTTCAGAGGAATCTTCGAGTAGCTACGTAACTGGGTGTGCTTCGATTGGCCTGACGTGAAGAGAGTGAGGAATTTTACATGGGAAGTTCAAAGGCTGGGAAGAGCAAGCTGGCAACGGATCCTTTCAAATCGCCTTGTAGATCGCTTGCCTTCCTGAGCAAGTGACATTGAGTGTGTGCAGCTTCTGGTTGCGAAAATATACCATCGATACAGGACGGCACACGCGGATCCTCGCCATGCCAGAGTTTTGGGGGAAAGAGGTTGCTTTTGCGATAGGCTCTTCCTTTGACAAACGCATCCGTGTCTAATTTTCATCAACCTTCCTAAAGCTCCCTTCCCAGCCCCAAGAAAATCCCAACTAGAAAATCACCCGCCTATCCTCCGAGGGCCAAGCCAGAAGAGAGGCCGACAAGAATGCTCAGAGGCTTTTAGAAGCGACCGAACTGCTTGGCCATCTCGGTAGACTTGTTCTTGGTGACCTTGAGGACGTTGAAGCGGACAGTCTTGCTGAGAGGGCGGCATTGGCCTGTTTTGGTTTTGAGTTTTTTGAATTTGAGATGTCGAGTGAAAGTCAAATTTGAGTTCCCCACGTCAGTACGACTTCAGCAATCAAGCTCGATGGGCAAGACGAAAGTCGACTACTCACCAACAGTGACAATGTCGCCGACCTCAACACGGAAGGCTGGAGAGCAGTGAGCAGCAAGGTTCTTGTGCCTCTTCTCGTAACGGTTGTACTTTGGTACGTAGTGAAGGTATTCTCGGCGGATGACGATGGTCCTGGTCATCTTGGTGGAGATGACCTTACCGGTGAGGATACGTCCACGGATGGAAACGAGACCGGTCCATGGGCACTTCTTGTCTGTTCGGGTGGATCAAGGCGAAAGGTGACCGATTCAGCATCCCATTCCCAACGACCGTGAATCCAGACCCCGCCTTTCTTGCGTGATGCCAACCCGCCGCGAAGCCACTCTTTCAAAGCAAGCCTCCCTGGAGGTCCACGAGTAAGATGGTCTCCCCTTCTACACCTTGATTCCTCATAGTGCCTCCTCCTACCGGCTTTCTGTACTTGCACGGATTTACCACGCAAGCAGGCAAAACAACTTCACCCAGAAGATCCTCCTCCACCTTACATTCCCGCCTTCATCTGTCCGAGAACTTCTTGGTGCGCTCCACGCCCTTGTGGCAACACTTTTCAGGAAGGCCAAGGTTTTCCCAAATCCCTATACCCGCAAAATGTGTTCTAGACGGCAGCCTCCCTTTCCCTGGTGGCAGCAAGGAGAAAGACGAGCGACCCTGTGTGCCGTAAATGGTCACACCAGCCTTTCCCCTCCCCCATGGGACGTTCGTTGCTCCTTGATCAAGTGCCCCTTGGTCGCCTCTGTCGCTGTTCATTCATCGCGAAGGGTCTCGAAGCGGCGCCTTCGCTGCGGGGGTTATCCACAGAGGTTCTACAGTCCACTTGCGCCTGGATCAACCTCCCCATCTCCTTTGCCCTCCCACCCTCCCTCTCCTTCTTTCCCCCTTCCTCTCCTCCCCTTCTCCCGATCCTGAACCAAAAGCCCTGGACGTCCCCCTTGAACTTTCGACCTCCTCCTTTCTAGGAGAGGGCATGCATTCCGCATCAGAGTTGTACTCACCGATGTAGGAACCATCGATGGCAGCACGGGGGGTCTTGAATCCTAGGCCAACATCCTTGTACCACCTGCGGTCACGAGTGGACTTCTTCTGGACCTTGGAGTTCTGGAAGAGCGGCTGCTTCTGGAAGGCCTTCTCCGTTTGGACACCGAGCTCGACGTTGGACATGGTTGCGTTAGTGTGTATGAGATGGTGATCCTTGAGGTCTTGAAGAATGCGAACGGAAGTGAACGTTGGACTGGGACTCGATGGGCTGACTGACTCGGTCCACGACTCTACACTCTACCTGCCTACCCACCCACACTGAGGAGTTTCCCTTTTGGCAGGGGGGGCTGCTTGGCTTCCACTCTTTGAATCCATGACCCTCTTTCCTGATCCTTGCAATACCTCCTCCCCTTTCCCCTTCTCCGCTTCACCCTCCCTCTTCCAGCCAATCCAAAGAAAAGCCGAACCTCTATTCTCCCCCCTTCCCTTCCCTCCTTGGCCCCGTTGTTTTTGGATTGGAACGACGAGCTCCTCTTCAACCTGGCCTCCTTCTGTTGGACATCCCTCTTCAACTCTCCCCTGCAGAATCCAACTTTGAACTCTCTTTTTCAACTTGAATGGATTCAGCGTCTTGCCCCCCTCTGCCTCTCCCTTTTTCCAGCCTCTGCTTGACATCAGACCTAGCGTGAGCGCGTTGTTTTCGAGGTGGATGGGATGAACATAGATCGGATCACGTGCTTCGGCCGAGACCCTTCCCCTCCCCCCCCCCCTGACTCGTCCCCATTTCTTCTCCCGACTCGACTCGGGCTCAAGGTTCCTAAGCAAGGTCGGTGTGGCGCATTCATTCGTGAAACACCTGATAACGCGACCTGGCGTCTCCGTTAACGGGCTCTCTCCACAACAACATCATCCTTCCAAGTCATCAAGAGCTGGTGAGTTGATCGCTTCTCCGCTCTTACTGATCCAGGACCCGCCGAATTCTCACGAGTGCTCCCATTGTTTCCTTCCGAATCTCGAAACGTTGTGTCCAACCCATCTAGAGTTGGAATCGCCGCGCGAATCCTTTCGACGAAGCCAAGTTCACACCCGTCTACCAACCAAAGTAAGGACCCACTCAAAGGAAAAATGTCGGACGTCGAAGAAACCCCTCAGGACATCGTTCAGGAGGTCGAGGAGACCACCGAGGCCCCAGCTGCCAAGGGCTCCATGAGCATCGAGGATGCCCTCCAGGAGGTCCTCAAGAAGGCCCTCATTCACGACGGTCTTGCTCGTGGTCTCCGCGAGTGTGCCAAGGCTCTCGACAGGCGTCAGGCCCACCTTTGCGTTCTCGTTGAGACCTGCAACGAGCCAGAGTACATCAAGCTCATCGAGGCTCTCTGCACCGAGCACAAGATTGACCTCCTCAAGGTTTCCGACCCAAAGACCCTTGGAACGTGAGTAGTTCAACCACCTGTTGTTCATCCCTCCGTTCACAGGCTTCGCCCCCCCCCCCTTTCCTTCTTCTAATCGAAGGGGCTGGAGGGCGACGAAAGGAAGAGAAAAGGCGAGGGGGGTTTGTTCTTGGACGAGTTGGAAAAGAGAAGGCGCGCAGTACGGTTACGCGAGAAACAGAATGAGGATTTCAAAGCTGATTCGCTGACACTGTCTCTTTCACGGCTCCGTTTTGAACTAGTTGGGCTGGTCTCTGCAAGATTGACCGTGAGGGCAACCCAAGAAAGGTTGTCGGTTGCTCTTGCGTCGTCGTTCGTGACTACGGTGAGGAGTCTGAGGGCCTTAACGTGCTCCTTGAGTACTTCAAGAGCCGTTAAGTTGGTGGGAATCGGGGATTTGATTTAATCTGTGAGTGCTTGCCATTATACGTTCGGTGGACTCGCACACTTTTGGACAGGACATGAAGACGATGAATGGGTCGGCCTGATTGATTCATTTTAAATCCACTCTTGGCCACACTCGCCTCTTCTTGCCTCTTCCGCCAACCCCACCCCCCACGTTCCTCTTCCACTTCCATATAATCTCGAATCCTCCTCTTTGTATAATCAGGGGAATCCTTCGTGTCAACTTGGTCAACGAACGGTTCTAAGATGAAATCCCTATCACTCTACTAATGAGTTGGAAAAAAAAAAAAAAAAAAAAAAAAAACAAAGAAACAACAAGAACAACAACAACGAGAGTCCCTTCGCCGGTGTAGGCTCTCTGTTGGGATTGTTGCTTTTTTCTCGTTTGGCTGTCTCTGCCCTCCGGATGAAATGGTAGGAAGATGAGGAAGGGGCCGGGTACTAAATCAGATACGCTTCTCCTTTCAGTACAGAGCATCCTGTGCCAGTGGGAAGAGTGTCTTGAAACGTTTTGAGTTCTGAGTTCTGCATCACCGCATCCCCCCCCCCAAAAAAAAAAAAAAAAAGAAAAGCCTTAAAGATGGATGGACCTTCCATTCAGCACAAGTGAAGATTGGGGGAGCCAGTGCATACAAGCAAAGAGCTCTCGCATATGCCGGGTCCATGTAGGGCATCGCTTGGATTCATGTGGATGAGCGTTCGAGGGTCAAGCCTTGGCAAGCATGTGCTATCGACCACCTCGAGGGAGATGACTATAGTGATTGGAACACTCGGCTTTGACAACACAGTCCAAAATGTCGCCATCCTGGATATTGAGTTGCTGAAGTGTTGTCCGAGCAGAGCTTTCGTCCACCTCTTGCTTGAATTTGTCGAAAGACGCGGACCAAGCCTGATCTCGACCATCCTTGTCTCTGTTGTCGCTCGATACTTCAAGTAAAGATTCGAGGTTGGCCAGGGGTACCCTTGTGACTCCCAGTCCAGCTTCCCTTGCGGCGTATCCGGAATGGTTTCGATCATAATAGATGACCCTGAAAGCATGCAAAGACCTGGGCCCCGAAAACGAAGGTTGCGCCTCGTGCAGCATTTGCGTGATTTCTCTCAGCGTCGTGGTTCGCCTTCATGGCCGTGAAATGAGGGAGGATGAAGAGAGAGAATGCGGGCGTGCAAGCAACGGGGAAGGCATATCAGAAAGTGAACGAGTAGGATCTCAGAAACGATAGCGCTCCCCCGCTAACGGTAGAGTCGGGATGAATGCCGGTGAGAGATAAAGAAGAAGAGAAGGGGAGAAGGCAAGAAAGAGGAGAGCAGAGAGTAGAGAAGGAGGTTTTTCCGGACTTGGCGACTGGCCATAACTGCCCCACAAAGACCACTTACCAAACGTAGAGCTTGCACTCCTCCTCGATTGGGCGGAAGTCGAGACCAAAGTCGGTGACAGGCCTGGTGGGAGCCAGTGTGTGAGAAGCGAAGGTTTCAACGCCACTTGGCCGAGGTTGTCCGAGAGAAGGGCATGGTTTGACGCAACTTTGCTGCTCACCTGAAAGGAGCATGCTTGATGTAACACCTCAACAAGAAAGGGGTCGCCTGTAATCGAAAGCGTTTTCGAGATTACGAAGATGAGCTGGATGAGGGATTCAGTGGGGGAGCGGATGGCTTTGGATCAGATGGGCTTACATCGTCTCCCGGAGATGGTGGTCTCGCCATCCCCGTAAACAAGCGTAGATCAAGTTTTGAAAAGCAAGTGGGACGTCGTTGATGGGTTCAAGGGAGGGGGAGAGGGGGTGGAATAAAGCAAGATGGCGAGCATCCAACTCCCACCACTCAGGTCTGTGATGGAAAGAAGAGGTCTCACCTGGACACTGGCACATTCGCTCCTTGTCTGATCTTATCCAGGCTCGATCCTTTTTCCGTTTCTACTTCTACATGTGCATTTCGATTCCTTCCCACTGCGATCCTGCATCGATCCAAAAGCTCGGGCCTTCACGTGGGTTTGGGTAAGGCCACACATGCAAACGAAATCTCTCATTTCTTTCTCTCGTCTCCCCCCTCTCTTTCTCTCTCTCTCTCTCTCTCTCTCTCTCTCTCTCTCTCTCTCACACACTGTCTATGTCCCCTACCACTTCCCCCCCCCACCCCTTCCGATAATCTTGCCTTACTGATCCGATTGTCAAAATGTGATTTCTTATCGCGAATCAGGTCGAAGGAGCAGAGGAAACGTGGTGGTGAGCGAAAACTGTGTGGGAGGAAGAGGGGTTCAGACAGGATCAGAAGCTGCAAGGGCAAACGGGAAAGGTAGATTACATTAGGGAAACGGAAGGCGGAAGGGAGACGCAGCAGGAGAGACTGAGATCCGGCCTACGTTGGAAAACTGAGGAATGTACCTTGGTCCAGATACCGGTGGGATCATGACCTCCTCGAAGGTCTTGGCTGAAGGCTCTGCCTCGATGGTTTTTGAAGTTGAGAACGATTTGCGAGTTGAACGTCGTTTTCGAACGCGACCACAATCGACTGATCAGAGCCATACGTATGCTCATCCTGGATGATCGATCCCCCGTAACGCTTGAGCACGTAAGAAGACGTGTTGCCACGCTTCACGGCTGAGAAGGACCACGAGACGACATAGTTGCCAGTCGACGTGACGATGCTGGTTTCCGTGTTCGACCCAGTATCGAACCTGACAGGCGGTACAGGTTTTGTAGCGATTCGTCGGTGGGAAGGTCAGATCAGTCGTGTCAATTACAGATCGCAACCCTAAGATGACCAAGGTAAGCGGGACTGACCTGGCAGGGGTGAAGGATACTTCCGAGCCCATGTAAGCGACGTGGCTCGGCTTCAAGGTTAGCCTCTTAGGGATCGGCTTGGCGTCAGCAGGGAAGCTTCTGTCAAAGCCCAGTTGCCCTTCATATCGTCCGGAGCCGATCAGGGTATCGATGAGAAGGAGATATGTCTTGCAAGTCGCAATGACGTAACGCCCATCAGCCGTCACGTCAATGCCTTACACCAAGAGATCCGCAAAAGGGTGGGGGAAGGAAGAGGTCCATGTGCGGAGATTATGAGCAGAGCTATCATCAAGTCTGATTCGTTTGCTTCGCTCTCAAACTCACCGAGTATGGGATCGCCAAGGGCAGGCAGAGCTACGAGTTGGTGCAACGAACAGAGGGGGTAGAGTGAAGATTGTGCTTCAGCTCCTGTTCGTGTGAAAAACGAAGGTGTTCTCAAAGCAGAAGAAAGCTGCAGCTATAAAGCATGCCAAGCTCAAGCTTACCGGTCTTCGCGTTCTTGCCGATCTGGTCAAACAGTCGAATGTCTCCTTTGTTGCTTGCAACAGCGAGGCGGCCTTTGGAATCGGTTGCGGCCGCGCTGAAGTCGTTCTTCGTCGCGTATTGCTTGAACTGCGATTCCACCATCTTGTTTCCGGAGAGACGGGGGTCAATGCGATAAATCCCGTTGTGACTGGTTCCAATCATCGTCTTCTGAGTAGTCATTTGGGCATACTTGCTGTCGGGCACAATGTTCGAGACTTGGACATCGTCATGGACTTTCCACTCCTCGACAACTTTGCCGTATTCAAGGTCCATGTTGAAGACAGAATGCTGGTTGCTCGGATCCATCAACACCATCGCAGCATCCTGGTCATGCAGCATAATCTAGGTTTACGTTGCCAGAGCAAGTGTCAGCCTTAGGATCTAGATTCTGATGTTTTCAAAAATTTCGTTACTTACTTTACTGGGACGGAACTCCTTCCCTTTCGGTGTAGCTATTTTGTTGATGGTAGTATCAAACTCCAACCTGTTGTCGTCCGTGTGTTTGAAAACCCCGATTTTGTTTCCTCGCACAACGAAAGAACGGTCGAACTTGTAGCCAACAGCGAGCTGCGAGTTCACTTCCTTAGCGGAAGAAAGCTTGTCCTCTGGCTCCCTCCAGCCAGAGGCTTCAATATCCTCGCTCACGTCCGCTTCTGGGGGAAGAGGTGAGGTGCACAGCTTATCGGTCAAATCCAAAGCTTTGTCAGGATTGAAGTCGTAGGGAACTCACCTTCAGATTCGGCTGAGGCATCTCCTTCATTCTCATCCTGTCGGGAAAGCTCACGCTCGGCTTCATCTTCAGAGTTTCCCCCCGAGCTCTCTTCATCAATGTCCGGCATCGGGTCATCATCCTCGTAGGCATTTTGCATATACTCTCGCTCGTCTTTCTGTGTACGATTGGGCGAAAGTCATACGGGAAATTCACGATTAGCGAGGGGAAAGGGAATGCAAGAACGCGAGGTAATGCTCACCTTTGCTTTGGACCAGCTCTCTTCATGGAGAGTTTCCCAAAGGTAGCGAGAAAAGCCTTCTTGGAAACTTGCGTACGCGCCTTTGTCACTGAATCTCAGCAACCAGGAGTAGCAGCGACTCTCGTCGTCAAAGTAGTTCCAAACGGCGCTGAGGTTTTCCTTGAGGGGACGGGAGGTTGGGTGGTTGGGTTTTTGGTGGATTATCAGGTTTTTTTTTTCCCATAAATATTTATTTTGTATTTCAGCACGAGCACCTTGTGTCACAGATCAAATCGCCAGAGCGTACGAACCGAGGAAAAGTTCATGTTCATCGCCGCACCGATTTTTTGACTCAACCATTGTCGATTTTCCCCTGTCACTGCCAGCCAGACTAGTTTGGGGGGAGAGGATAAGTGTAGATGCGGTGGGAGCGGAACGAGAGGGGGTTCAAGAAGAAAGGCAAGGGGATATGTGAATTGGGCAAAGCAATCTTCGCCGCGAGGGATGTGAGAAATTTTCACAATGTTGAGAACTTGCTTACACAAAAACCTGCCAGCCTCTGCAACTACAGTCTGGACCTTTTTTTCTTGGATAAGGAAAAGGCCGCTAGCCTGATCATAGAGGTAGATGTCCGCTTCGGACACCAAAACCTCCTTTAGGTGTTCTTTCCCTACCACGCTAGCAATGGCCGCCTCCTCTTTGGGGACCCTGCAAAAGGTAGAGCATCAGAATCAAGGCAGTTGAGTATGAAAAGGCAGAGGCGAGTGAAGTTAGGGATGAGATACCGCCCGTCCCATTAAAAATTCGATCTCGATGCGTACCTTTCTGCGTTGGATATGGATGTGCTAGCAAACCGTTCAGAAAGCTGAGGCTCGTCCGGTGATTCTCCAGCGCCAGGGATGCTGGGTCTTTGGGCAGAGGCGGAAAGGGGGGTTTAACGAGAGAGAAAGAGGAATGCTTTCGCTTTGGCTTTAACGTGATCTCCTTTATGGCACTAGTCACACAACTGTGCTTTGGCAACTGGCAGGAAGGTGCAGGACTGGTGCGTTATCGACTTACCTCCATTTCAGCTTCTCCAAGTCATCGTCAGATGCTTCGTCGTGGCTCCTCCCGGTCTTCCTCTCGAATACGCATTGAAGGAAGGTGACCTCGAAGATCGACATTGTCACCTTGTTGACCTGCTTTGAATCAATCACAAACTCGAGGAGATCCTCAGCATCACCGTTAAGATCGCGCCATACGAAGGTGGGTTCGTCCTCGATCTGGCTTGACCGAAAACAGAGGGCCTCGTCAATCAAAAATGACCGCTCATCGTCACCTGGATGCAAGATTTGAGTCAGTTACTCTGCTGAGACAAGGAGATCGCCAGCACCGAGAGAGTGCGATCCTTGAACTCACTCTCTTCGTCTTCCTCGAGGAGTTGTTCCTCTCCCTCTTCGTAAGCTCGGGTGATTACCAACTGGTAATTTCTCTCGGTTGCCGTTCTTCGAATCGCTGCAACGGCATCCTTGTATCTTACGATGGGCAAGAATCATGCGTGAAGAGATGTTTCGAATTATTTGGCACAGGTTTTGAGCGACGGGTGAGGGTCAACGTGAATGCCCGATCCGGCAATCAGGGTAGGACTCACATGCACTCTCTGGAACCTTTGACACTCTCAGACCTGACAAGATACAAAGCTCCAGCCGGAATCTGGATCAGCTCGACGTTGTTCTGATCGCCTAGAGGGACGATGAAAAATTCGAGTCAGTGATTACAGAAAGCTATTTTCAAAGGCATCATAATTGTTTTGGAGGGAAACTCCAGACAAACAGGGCCGCAACCAGTCAAACCGCAAGACATACCCCAAATCTTTCCAAACACTTGAGGGTCGGGATGGATGATGACGGTTGTGTGGATAGAGGCGTGGTAAGGAAGGGGGCGGATCAAAGTAAGAGAATGTCAAGGCGAGGGTTGGGTTGGAACCTTTTGAACGGTTAATGCGCCAGTGGGTAGGTGAGCAGCGATGGGAGGTGCTGGAGACTCACAGCTCTTTAGCATGAACATGATAGAATGAAGAGGATGGTCAAGTGATGGGACTAGTCTGCAGGGTAAAGGGCTGGATCGGGCGCTTGAGGGGGGTTTACTTGGTCAGGGGTGAGAGGTGCAAGAGCGACACCGGATATGACATGGAAGAAAAGAGATAATGTTACAGGGGAAGGTGGGAGAATAAGGCAGATGTGTCACGATTGGTTAGACGAATGGATACAAGTGGAAGAAGGAAGGGGTAGTCGAGAGAGGGAGGGAGGGCGAATCCAAGGGAGGCAACGAGGTCGAATCAACCAGCATCGGATCAATCCACCACACCAACACTCACGAGTGTAGCTGCCGAAGACGAGAGCGATGAAGAAGTGGGATAAACTCATGACTACTATAAACAAGTGGATCGCATCTTTTGACCAGAATGACGTGCATCTCGATGATAATTGTTAATCAGAATCACAACCAACAACACGAAAGAAACAAGGAAGAGTAGTCTGAGTGGTAAGACGTTCAAACCAGTCGCGTGTAAGCTTGCTTCTGTATTCATGAGCTCGCAGCTCATTTAGTGTGTATTCGAATACTGTATGTGCCGCACTCCACCGTGGTACGTACAGGTGAACGCACAGTCTGAGTGAGACCCTCAATACACGCTAATACTGCTCGAAGTGGATGATCACGTGTGAAAAGTGACAGCGTTGAGCATGGTACACAGGGGGAGGAACAAGACCGAGGAGGAGTAGCAGGCGGAACCACTCGCACTTTCACAGGTGCAGCAGATTTTGCCCACCTTGACCACCTTGACACTTGAAGACTCACACTCTACACGCGCTCACCCACCCGCCTCCGTGTTCATCAACAGAGCTCACGCAGTGAGGGGATGCGATCCAAGTGTAAGTACATATGTTGCACAGGTGAGCGTGCAGTTGCACTCATGACTGTGTGTAACCCGATGTCGATGCGATGGGTGCTTGACTGTTTCCTATGCGGTCGTGAGCACGAATGGATGACGAGATTTAAAGGATCGACATACAGAGCATACCTATGCTTACTGAGTGAACTGATCAAGGCATTAAGAAACTTCATGGTGAGTGCGTTCCTCTCTTCATCGATCACGACTCTTTCTCTTCTCCCGCGCGCGTCTGCATCACGTGATGGTTCCTCCCAGCAAGAAGAAAGAGAAAAGGTTTTTTGAAAAAAGGGAATTCTGAAAGAACAGAAAAGAAAGTAGTAAGAAAGGATCGAGAGAGAAAGCGAAAAGGGAAAATGAATGATCGAGAGGAAACGAGAGGGGGAGAGGGGCGAAAACCAAGCGCAACAGCAAGTCGACGAGTGTGGCAGGTGACGAGACGGCGGGAGGTTGGGGATAAGAAAAAGAAAAGAAAAGAATCAAAAGAGGAGGAAAGCGAACGCAGAAAGGGTAGAGAGAGAGAGAGAGAGAGAGAGAGAGAAGATGATGAAGAGAGGCGGGGTTTCCTCATGATCAAGACACCTGTCATCACCATTCCCACATCACTCTGATCACCACCCAAAAGTAGAGAAGAGAATGGCAAGCTTCCAACTTCCTCAGCTGCAGCAGGATGGAGACCACTGGGGCCCCCCAACCTCTAGCTCATCCGTCCTCCCATCCGACTTTCAACAGATTCCCTTCGCCCCCTTCTCCAAGGTACGTCCCATCAATCTTGACTGCTCATGTCTTCCCCGCGCAACCCGTATCGCATCGTTCTTAGCCCCCTTCTGCATGGCTCCAATTCCATCATCTGTCCCTTTGCCGTTCCGATCGACCAGAGCGACAAGATAGGAAGGATCGCCGACTGGAACGCCTCTTCCGGAAGTGACGCTCGCGCAGGTTATGGAGATGACCGATCTGCTCAAGCTCTAGGCGCCAGGGCTGGGCTTCGCCAGGGTCGAGGCAGGGACGCACAGCAGAGTTTCGGCGCCAGTGGTGCGAACGCATTCGCCTACTTCCACGGAGATGACGAGGCCAGCTTCAGTGTCGTCGACAACACCCGAACCGTCACTTCCAGGCGCGGTGGACTCAGTGGCATGGCCAGGGGTGGCCGAGGTGCTGGCCGTGGAGGCGCCGCCGCTAGCTCCCGAGGCTCAGCTCGTGCTGGCGCCCTGGGAGCCACACGAGGCGGTCGCGGAGGTCGCGGGGGTGCTTCAGCCCGCGGAGGTCGAAGATTTGGTTGGAAAGATTGGGACAAGGTGAGTTCGGTCGCCTTTTGCCTTTTGTCCCTTGCTTCACCCGTTCGTGGCTGAAGGATACCTCTCTTTCTCCCGCTCGCTCCGCGCAACTCAGCCTCAGCGCACTCGCGAGGCTTCGGTTACCGTAGGCCCCGAGTGGCAGCAGCTTGAGGAGATCGATTTCTCTCGTCTCGGAAAACTTCGCCTTGAAGTGGACGAACCACAGGAAATGTGAGTGGATCAGTGTCTATAAAGAGTTGCTCGATTTGTTTTCCTTATTCCTCCTCGACCTCCCCTTCACTTTCCCTCCCGCCCACCCCAACACCAACACCACAACCTTTTTTCCCCGGCAACGTCCCTTTTAAGCTCGACCTATGGTACCCTGTACGAGTACGACAAGTCTTATGACAGGATCAGTACCCGTGCTGAAAAGCCTTTGCAACCGATCGATCGCATCCGCTACAACCCTACCACATCCGAGGACCCTGTCATTCAGGAGATAGCTGCCAAGAACGATGCGCAGATCTTCATGACCGATTCTATCCTGGCCTTGTTGATGTGCGCCACCCGCTCAGTTTACCCATGGGACATCATCTTGACCCGCACTGCTGATGGGAAGGTTTTCCTTGACAAGAGGGATGGCGGTGCATTCGATTTCATCACTGTTAATGAAAACGCCGCCGACCCACCGATGGAAACCCCAGAGCTGAAGGAGGGCGAACGCGTCGATGCAGCTTCTCGAGCCAACCAGATCAACACCCCCGCGGCTCTCAGCTTGGAGGCAACCTATGTGAACCAAAACTTTGCCTTCCAGGCGGTAAACGAAAAGAAGGCACACAAGCTTGAGAAGGAAAACCCATTCTACAGCCCAGAGGAGACAGAGCCTTTGGCCAGCTGCGGGTACCGATACCGTCGTTTCAACCTCAGCTCCGATGAAGAAGACCCTGTCGAGCTCGTCGTCCGTACCGAGGTAGATGCCGTCATATCTTCTCCCTCGGGCCCTCAATTCATCACGATCAAGAGCTTGAACGAGTTCGACTCCCGAGCCCAAGGTGCCGGTGGTGCCCCGGAGTGGAGAACCAAGCTCGACTCGCAACGAGGAGCCGTTGTTGCAACGGAGATGAAGAACAATTCTTTTAAGCTAGCCCGCTTTGCTATCCAGAGTATCCTCGCTGGAGCTGATAACATGAAGCTAGGGTATGTCTCGCACTGAATCTTCTGGGCGATTGGAGCGACTTTCGAACTAATCGATATATGTAAACATCTCTATCCCCCGGCTCTTCGCAGATACATTTCGAGAGTCAATCCTCGTGATGCCTCGAAGCATGTCATCCTTGGTACGTCGTGGTACAAGCCCAAGGAGCTCGCTGCCCAAATGGCTTTGAATCTATCGAATGGCTGGGGAATCGTGCGAACAATCGCCGACTTGGCCAGGAAGGCACCCGAGGGAAAGTATGTCCTCATCAAAGATCCAAACAAGGTAAGTCAGACTTCTTATCTTTCTGTCCCGCCTCTCTGGACCAACCTAACCTTTTTTGAAAATTTGATTCTCCTCTTGGCACAGGCTACCATCCGCTTTTACTCGGTCCCGGCATCCTTCGACGAGGAGGTTGACGAGGACGATGGCGAAGAAGAGAACGATGAGGAAGAGTAGGGCAAGTGCGGTTATCTCGCCTAGACGAAGGCAGCTAGAACTGGCGGCAGTCTCTTATGCCATCACGAATGATGTTGACCCGTCGATCACTGGAATGGCTACACATTTTTGGCTCGCGCTTTCATGTCTGCTTCGACCGTGTCTTTCATCAAACTTTTCGATTCGAGGTAGCCGATGCAGGGGTGATTGATGTGATGTGACTCTTACTCATACAAAAACAGTTTTAATGCCGATACTAAGATGATGTTACAATTGGTTTAGGTTGCCAGAAAAAGCTTGCTGGGCGGACAAATCGGGTTCCAAGGTAGCTAGACAAGGAGGCACGAGAATGATAGGAAAGTGGATCGACTTTCACGGTGCTTGTCCATGTTTTGAAAAGGGGGTAGAGATAAATGAGCCCAAAACAAGGAAAGCTTCCGCTTTTACTCTTCAGCCAAAAAGGGATGGTTGAGAATTTGATTGGCCGTCCAACGGCGAGTGCAATCAAGGTGAAGGCATGCACGAGCTAAATCCAGAGCCTGTTCTACGTCTTCTTTGTGGCCGTCCGGATCTGGATGTGAGCCCGCCTCGCGAAGTCGTGGATTCAGCTTGACGATGAAGTCAACGATGCGCTGCCCGCCCTGTTCGATCGATGGAATATTGCAGAGAAAAGTTCGATCTTTCAAGAAAAGTGATAGTCAAGAGCTTTAGCCTCAGGATTTTCTACTAGAGGTATTAAGTGAAGGGAAGAAGTGAGGACAAAAAAAGCTAGCTACTCACTGTGAAGTAATGCGCATTGCTCCATGCGTCTCTTTCCAAAGATTGTTGCAAGTTCCAGCAGTGCCTCGGTGTCATCATTCGAGTTGAATAGGGGGAATCTTTTGGTAAGAAACGCCAACAAAATGATACCTGCAGACCAAATGTCAAGCGCTGTGAGGAAAGGAGTAGGAAGATAGCAAGACGGGGAAAAGGAAATCGCACAAACAGCTGACGTCAAATTTACCTCACAGAGCAGGCCCGGCAACCGATTCCGACCTCCAGACTTTTTATTCAGTTGGGTGTGATGATGCGGAGACTCGAAGTGCCACTCACATGGAGTTTGGTCCTGACACTTGAAAAGCACTTCAGGGGCTCGGAACCCTCTTGTCCCGGCTCTATTTGCCCGAACCCCGGGTCTACAACGGAGGCAAACATGGGAATGAGGCTGAGCGAATCGTTCTCCCAAATCGATGACAACGAGAAATCATGGCTCACCTGGTATCATTTTTCAAATAGCCGACCCGCTCAGGTGGACCCATGTCGACTTTTGCCCTGCCTACGCTGGAGTTCACAGCCAGAGCTCCTCCGGGATTAAAATGAAAGCTTTGGACGTTTCTGTTGATTTCGGTCCTCCCGTGAGGGAAATCGGGAGTTGGCAGAGTGTGGTGGCACTTGCCACGCCAGTCGCTAGGCTCGAAGCGCTTTTTCGAGTCGGGAAGGTGAGGTGAGGGGGTTAAATGGAGAGCGAGGAAAGGCATAGTAAAATGGTGATGAACATCTCAAGTAGCATTCAGCATGGAGGCCATAGGATAAGAGGTAGTCCTGCCTCACCTCTGCAAGACCGAAGTCACAAAGGGTTCCCTCTCCGGTCTTGGGATCATACAAAAAGTTGGCAGGCTTAACATCACGGTGGATAATGTTCGCTGCGTGAGCTGACCTCAGGGCTCTGAACAAGCACCTAAAGTAGCATTTAAGGTCACATATGGGAATTATGCGATAATAATCCTGCATAGTTTGTTTGATGGTCCAGAAAAGGGATAGGTGAGTCTCATGTGCGATGTGAAGACGTTGAGACTATTGTCTCATAGTTGGCTCACTCTGAAATCGGCATGGCGGCTGTAGGGCATGACAGCTACGATCTGATCCTCTGACCTAAAAGCAGTGATCAGGTACGATATGTGCTCGGCATCGCTGCGGAAACGTCCCACCAGGAAGAAGCATGCGTACAGGTTTAAGTTTTGTTTTCAAGTTTCTCGATGATCAGGTGAGCTTTCATTTTTCTTCCATCGGTTCTGTTTCAAAGATCGGAAGAAAATGATTGCTCACCGGAGTTGCTCCAAGATATCCAGCTCATTCAGAATGCGGGAAGGGCTTGATGTGACGTATATCCGCTTGAGAGCGACGTGGACATGCTTGGACGATGGGCGATCTTGGTCCAGATTGCTCATTTTTCCCGTCCAGGCATAGTTGTCATAGAAATGGTGATTCAGATCTATGGCCTTGTACACGGAGGAAAAGGTTCCTGCACATGATTGACATATCACAACATCAATTGGTCGTTCACAAGAGAATAAGGTTGAGAAGACGAAAGGAAAAAGAAGTAAGAGGGAATGCTTACCCTCGCCTAGCTTGTCCACGATTTGAAACTGATCTAGCCCCTCGATGCTTTCTTCCATGTCCCTGATTTCTGCTTCTAGCCTTTCAAGCTCCTTACAAGGTTGAGATCGCAAGGTTAAATCAAGAGCCTCTTCCGGAAGATACACTGACATCGTCCGAGCAAGAGACTTGAGAAATCACTTACTTCTTCGTCCCGCTTGATAGGCTCACTGCTGGGCTCGCTCGCTTCCTCCCCAGGAAGCTCCTGTAGACCTACGTAAAGGGGGTGTTCATCTAGAGCATCTTCACAATTGTGGAGCTGTGCCACCGTCGATTCTTCTGGATCCATCTGCCCTCCATGGCGAGTTTCAATCGAAATTTCGCCGCCAAGTATGGCAGACTCCATCACTTGTCGAAGTTGTTGGATGAATGCACTGACTCTTGGGAAACAGGATCGTAAGCAGCCTCCCGATCCGCTCGCTCGATCTGCATGAGACAAGTGAGCGGAGGAAGATGTGTGCTTGGCCAACAGATTCCTTCCACAGCAAGTCGGTGCCGCTTACCAGGACCAAAGAGCCTCAATCGGTCTTCCTCCTTCTTCCGCAAGTTTGTCGAGGTTCGAATACTCCAATGCGCTCGCTGTTTGGCCAGGGAAAAGGTGTGCCAAAAGGGCGATTGGCAACGTGTGATAATGCCAAAGAGTCCCGAAACCGTGATGAGATGTGTAGGAAGTGGTGATGGGTGCTAATCGTTAGGTTGAGCGGTTGATGAAGTGACCTTGGAAAATTCATTCGGAGAAAGAATGGTGAAGGGGGCATCGAAGGGAGAGCGAAGGAGGATGGAGGGAGAACGAAGCACAAAGAATGAAACAAGGCACGAGCCACAAGAGTGACACAACGCGTCAAGAAGAAGCCATCAGGAAAGGTGTTTTCGGCATGACCATTGATAAATTTAGAGTCATGAGTGGTACACGATCTTTCGACCTATTCTGGCACCTTGGATTTTGATAACGTTCCTATGGATTCATAAACGGTTAAGGCTGAATTTCGGATTCGGTTACTTTGCGTCCATTTTTTTGGTATGTATAGATTCCTTTACTTTGGAATTACACCTTTTTTCCTCTGATCTCATTACCAGAGAACCTCAATCTCCTCATTCTTGCCATGCTACATCTTTTTAAAAAATCCTCCTCCTCAGAGAGGAAGCCAATCTAATGAATCAAGATCATTGAATTCCTCATGCCTAGAACATAGATCACTACTGTGGCAAAACTTGGTAAGGGGAGTGAGTTGGTGGCGAGAGAGACACCTGGGCTGCTTACCCCCCCCCCCTGTAAGGTTTCTGGCTTTCCTGCCTGCCTCGCTTGCCTGATGCTCACCGACCAGGCTTTGTTAGATACTTGTATCCCTTCCTCATTCTTACCTCTGCTTAGTCATCTAGCTGAGTCAGCACTGTTCCTCTCCCTGTGAACTTTTACCTGATCAGTGATCAGAACTGTATAGTTCTTCTGTCCTCCTCACCTGATGTACTGTCTCCTGATCTAGGATAAATTTTGACCTGACCTCTGGATCTCTGAGGTCAGGCACTTCACATGGTATATAAACCCGTCTCTTTCCCCTTTCCGTCCATCTTCTGTTCCACATCTATCCATCCACTCCTGTACCCAAGCAGCACTTTCTGGAATCTAAGAGATTAAGCCAGTGAAGAATTGCCCAGAGGACACATGACCAGGATAGAAGTAAGAGATCCATCTCTTACACACACCTCATAATGCTGCATCAGATTGAGGTAAGCTTTTGACAGAACATATGATATGCTGGCTCAGAAGCCTTTCAAAATGACTTCTACAGAAGATCACATTTCTGAAGGCCTCTGCTTGGCATGATTTCAAGGCTTGGCAACAAAGGGCTGGGCTGAAGTAAAGTTAGGGGTAGATAAAGATGAGAGAGGAATAGAGAGGGGAAGTAGCACAGTGTATGAGCAATCAATAAATAAGACAATTGAAAGAGTTGGATCTCTTACTTCTAATGAATGATAGTGACGCGACCAGGGGGACTTGGTTGGAGGAATCTCTAAAAGAGAAGAGGCTGCATTCTTGATCTGTCAGAGTTGTACAGTGGTAAGCTGAGACTTGATAGCCTGGATTGCGGTTGTCTGATTTAACCATGCTCTAACAATTTTAGCAGAATCCTCTTGGTCAGATCCAACAAGATTGATAACCTCTGTTTCCTCAGCATGAGAGCTAGGAGAGGAAAGCACCTGAGTGACTGATGAAGGACTGGGGGTGGGTGCCTCGGTGGTAGCAGAGGCACAGGAGATCTCCGCAGTCCTTTTGGTAGCGAGTTGAGGAAACCAGTATGGTGTCCCAGAAAAGGGTTTACGCTGAAGGACATGGAAGAACTCAGTGAGATACCTAAAGTCCAGGCGGGAGGCCTTCACCTTTGCCTTCTTGAGTTCCTTGAGGCGGGTCTCAACCATAACAGGGTCCTTGGCGAGAACTAGAGGACACTGGTCATGCATATGAAGCTTGACCTGGTTGCAAAAGGAACAGTGTTGACCATAAGACTTGTTCCTCTGCTCCTTAGTCAGTTTGAGCGTATTGGAGCCTTTGGGGAGCCTATTGACAGTAGGAAGGTATGACAAGATGTATCTGACTTGTGCAACATCAAACCTGGATTGGGCCAGCGGTTCCTCCAGAGATTCTAGAGGTTCCAACGGTAGCTCTTGAGGGTCATTGAGATTGGATGTCATCAAGGTAGCTTGAGAAAAAATGGAACGGTGATGGATCGTGGCAAAAGGTAAAAAGAGAGAAGAACCACACCAACGCTGTAAATCCCCCCAGTCTCTAGGACTTTTGGTTTGGAATAGGGGTAGACGAAGCTGGCATAGCCCTAAGGAAACATGAAATATGTTCATGTGACCCGATGCCTCTCCTTTAGGAGAGGTGGAAATGCGAGACTCGCCGGGCTCAAACCCAGGGCTATGTACACTTCCGACTCTGCTTGATATCCATATGACACTTAATCTGCCACTCAACCAGCTAGCTAACGTGGGGGTTATTGCCGAGAATGTAATCCTCTTGAGAGCCTTGCAGAGGGATGAGTTGGGCCAGTTGTGTCAGTCGTACCAAATGACCCAACAGACCCGACAGACTACAGGGACATGCTTGTAAGAGGCTTTTTTCAAAGGCTTACAGGCGTGTCAGGTGTAAGAGATTTGGGATATTCTGAGCCCTTCAGAAAATTGCAGATTGCTCCATGATCAGGCACCCGATTGAACTGAAAGTAGTGCCAAATGAAAACTGTTGAAAAGTAGATTCTATTGATGTCCTTAGCTTCTTGATCCGGTTGGTTTAATTTTCCTTCAGTCTTTTCATTTGTCTATATTATTTCTTGAGTTCCTTGACACTAGAGACCCGCATAAAAGTGAGGTACTCATCTTATGCATGTGGCTCTTCACAGTGGGAGAGGGGCTCCCATGTAGAGTAACCAAAGGACCATTTCACAAAGAATCTGATCCCCTTGTGAGTCCATCTGTGGTCAGTGATGGCCTGGACCACATACTCAGTGTCTGCTTCAAAGCCATAGTCATGATAGGCTAGAACTTCTCTCTTGGGGAACCTGTCATCGTCGTTGGCGATGAAAGGCTTGAGAAGACTTGCATGGAAGGTTGGATGGACCTTTCTTGCTACTAGTTCATTTGGCAGTTGAAGCTTGTAAGAGTCTTGTTGAGGATGAGCTTCCAGGATCTTGAAGGGTCCCAAGTACTTAGGGGCTAGCTTGGGAGCTTTTCCTGATGGTGGCTTGAGGTTCTTGGTTGACAGATATACCAAGTCACCAGTTTGGAAAGAGATGCCTTCAGATCTTTTCTTGTTAGCCTGATGTGTCTGGAGGGCTCTTGCTGCAATGATACTGTCCTGAGCAGCCAAGAGATTCAGTTTGATATGATCAACAAACTGTTGTACTCCAGGGTATTTGGCCTGGTTGTCCTTGAGCCTGAAGATGGAAGGGTTGAATCCATAGTTGAGCTCAAAGGGAGAGAATCCAGTTGTCTTGTTAGTGCTTGAGTTGATGGCATACTCAACAAAGGGAAGCTTGACAATCCAGTCTTGCTGATGAGTATCAACACAAGCCCTAAGTATCTGAGTAATGGTCTTGTTAGCTCTCTCAGTGGCTCCATCTGTCTGTGGATGATAAGCAGATGAGAAGGAGAGCTTGACTCCCATGAGAGAGTAGAGCTCTGTCCAGAACTTTGACA